>QJNV01000051.1:0-235729 GCA_004155935.1 Monosporascus sp. GIB2
CCCTAGAAAGTGTTAAAATGTGTTGCAATAACGCTATATATGGTGGTGTGTGGCTATAGCGCTTATTGTGGGCTAGTTGATTTTATTTCGTCAAGTGGGTGGTTGCCCAGGCGGGCCGCGTGGTGCCACATACTACACGCACGCATGACGTCAAGCACATAGGGACATATATCTTCCTGGTGAGCGGGAATTTTAATCCGCGGCCTCCCCACCCCCTCTTCCGGAGCGCCCGGCCCAGATTAGCCTAGCCCGGCGTTTCGCATTCGCGGGCTGAGCGCACGGCATCTCCCGGTTAGATACGTTTACAGGGCGGTTCGCTTAAGCTGAGGGGGTGATTCTTTCTGGACGGGTGAGGGGGATATACGGACATGATTGCGTCCCCCAAGTGAACCAGACGAGGACGCGTATCACGTTGCCGGCGCCCATTTTAATGACGAAGACGACTCATAAGAACGAGCCTCGTCCATAGCAGTACAGGATCTATTGCTATTCGCGCACATCTACGTGTACCATACCCCGTCACCCTGGCCTAGACGCTCAGTTGAGTGAGATATCCAGCCCCCATTAACCCCTTATCCTAGGAATGACGGCAGGCTCTCTAGCAAACGCGGTTTAAACACGACCGAAGAGCGAACGACACGACATCCCCGCACAGTATAACCAAATTATAGATGACAAACAATGCTGCCGCCTGATTGGTCAGGAGATGTACCTGAACTCGGGATGCCTATAGCCCAGGGCAGCCTGCTCCTCCTCCGTGAGACCCTCTAGACGGTAGTCGCGGCCGCCGCGGTCACGCAGCCGGTTTTCCCACTTGCAGTAGAAGATGCCAAATAAGGCGAGAGCCAATGTCGCAAACTGGGCCACGAGGTTGATTGTGTGTCCGATCGGGAAATTGGGACCGTCGTTGGGCAGGTAGGCCCAGACGGCGAGGATCCCTCCCATGGTGCCCAGGCTCACAATATAGCCGCCCGATATGGCGCGGATGGCGGGCCCGGAAGCGTTGTTCAGGGCCCAGGACAAGAAACCGGGCCCACCGGGAAAGGCACCCAGGGCGCAGAGCCATACGGCCCCGTACTTCAGGCTGCTGCCCGAACCCCACCGCAATATCGAGAAACCGGTGATGCCGAGGAACGTGAATAGGGCCAGCCATATCCCTCGCATTCTCGTCTTATCGCTGATGAAAGCAATGGCGATGGCGATTACCGAGGCTCCGACATACACCGGGACACTGTAATACTGTGCCTGGATGGCTTCCCACCCTAGGTCTCTCAATATGGTAGGCATGAAGACAGATAGGCCCTGGACCGTGATGTTTATACAGAAGAAGCCACCGGCGGCTATGTAGTTATTGATGTTGAGGAGCGCACGCTTGACGTGTTGGCGCTGCACCTTCTCGGTAGGGAGCGCTTTGAGTTCTAGGCGGAGTCGCTCGGCGGCGATCCACTTCTCCCGGTCCGTGAGATACTTGGAGCTCTCAGGGCTCTGGGGCAGGAGGATGGGCGCAAGAACTCCGATGATCATGGTGACTATGCCCTCAAAGAAGAAGATGTTGCGCCAGGTATGGATCGCTCCATTGACACCCCAAGGTGGGATTTGAGACAGGACTGCCGCAAGCAATCCGCCGAAAGCACCTGCAATAGAGGCAGCAGAGACGTATATGCCGACGCGGAAATAGAGCTCCTGTCTCTTGTAGAAGCTGGATAGGAAAAACGCGATTCCTGGCATGGTGCCTCCTTCGAATACACCGAGCAGCGCACGTAGGGCACATAGCTGTGGGTACGTGTTGACGAAAGCCGTACACATCGATATGAGACCAAAGCCAACAACGAGACCGGGGATATAGTAGCGTGGTCCAACACGCTTAAGTATGATGTTGGATGGCACCTCGACCGTCAGGTAGACGATGTAGAAGATGCTCGTTGCGACGTTGAAGCGGTATCCCCGGAGGTCGAGGTCCTCCTGCAAGCCCTGGATACGGGCATTTCCGATGTTGGACCTGTTGGAAGTCGGTGAGTAATGGTTGCCTGTGTTTACTCGAAGGAGATGGGAGTCCTACCGATCGAGGAAGCAGAGGAGGTACAGTACGGTAACCAGGGGCACGACCTGCCAGTCGAGCTTTCTCCGAACTGCCCTCTCCTCGGCTTCAGTCCACGGTGGTGAGTTTAGCGATCCATCACTGATATCCTCCTGCTGCTGCTCTAATCGAGCCTTCTCATCGAGACTTTCTACCTTTGCCATAGTGTCTGTATGGGGTGCCGAGTTGAGGGAGGGTGACGGTCAAGACTGGATGGCGCAGTTTATTACTCGGGGCCCGAACGATTTAAAAGGGCTTACTCAGGTAGCCAAGCACAACTATTGGCAAGGTTCTTGATAGACGCACTCTGCATCCAGATACCGTGGTATTTGCCGGGTTGCTAACCACGTGAAGACGGATAGGCTAAGATTTCCCAAGGTTTGGAGTACAAGGAAGCGGCCGGGGATCCTTTAAACATCTTCATCGTGGTTGGTGTACGGATCCACGGCAGATTCTATCCTTGCCCTGATTGTCTCGTCGCTTGGGGATCCCCTGGCTATCCTAGTCCCAAGATGGATAATCAGCTTATGCAGGCAAAATTGAGAAATTACCAAGATAATAAGGGCACCCTCGTCGCTACAACCAACTATAGTCTAGCACCGTTCCCCCGCAACGGGCAAATGCCAGTTTTGAGGGGGGGCCTTGGCGACGCGGGGCCTTCTCAGCTCGCTCTCCGCCCGATGGACAAAAGCATGTCAGATTCTGTTTACCATATACGAACACTGCAGGCCAACCGGAGTCGGTTGGTTGTACGAAGACGACCATGGCCAATGAAATATCCCCGAACGAGATAACAGAATACACGATATCAGTGGTGAGGGTTGCACTGCAGATGTCGTCGATGTGAACTTGCCCTGAACTGCTTGATGTTGGACCGTACGAGATACAGTGCTCGTGCGTTTGTCCCTGCTGAGTGGTACGTGGCGGCCATGCTCTGCAGCGCTGATTGACAGCCGCAGATGGACTAGCTATGGTGAGCAACGGAAGTAGAACGACGTGCGATTTGTGTCATCATCGGTCACGATAGTAAGAAGAATATAGGTAGGTGATCTACCGACATATAGGAAGCTGGGAAGACGGGTCTGGACCAACAGGGCACTATAAGAAACCTTCATGGGTCGCATCTGGTGAGCTGTGCAGGAAAAGGTCCCTAACCATTTGGTTTAAGCCAAGTCAACGAGAAGTACTTGGCATATGAGCTCGGTGTTGCACTTGTGTATGAGGCACGGAAGTCCGGTAGGGAAGACCCATCCATCCCCAGATTACGCTAGGTTAGGATGTTCCTCCGCATGTTGGCCCTTCAGCCACATCAAGTGGCAGCGCCATAACATGCAAGCCACAGAGACGGACAATCCGGCCCATGACCCGAGGAAATAACCGTGCCGCCAGCAAGCTTAATCTCGCTAACTGCATGCTGCATAGTTCGCCAGAGTTGATCCTGGCACTGAGGTCCAATATCGGCATGCGAAGTAGATGCTCCGTCATCCGGGCATACGAACAACCCGTGATTGCAGTCGCAATTGGAGCCTGTTTTGCTCCTTGCGCTTCGAGCAGGCGATAGCGATCCTGTTTGGCTTTTCTCGCGCTTTTGAAAACCTGACCGCATTCGAAGTGCAGATGCTGTTCAAGTTCGCGACCTTGACCGCTGCGTGCGTGCGGCCCCTTTTAAAGTTGAAGTGCGGTACTCGGAGCCCAGGTAGTTTCGCCAAGCGCAAACCAGGCACCCCCACCTCGTCCCCATTGCGCAAGAAGGCGCTGTTGTTACGCTCCCGGTGCTCTTTGCGCCCACCGCGCTGGATGTATTCAATCCGGAGCCCCCTGAACAACAAGAACATCACCGCACCTTGGGCTGAGCGGCATGCAGATCCGGCTTTGCAATCTTCCTGTGCGCGTGAACCCAAAGACATTTTGCGATAGGATGTTGGCTAGAGCCTCGCAAGCGAAGCTCTGTTGAAAAGCGGTCTGGTGCAATTTGACTTCTGCAACTGCGCAGGGGCTGCTAACAAATATCAATGGACTCCAACTGGGGCGGACAGGCACAGACAACACAAGCGCGCGGGAACGGCTGGAGCGCGCGCGATCGCAAACCGAGCAGCCATCGCTCAAACGACATCCGGTCAGCATCGCGGCGAGACGAGCAAAGCGGCAACCCATCGCATCTCAACTTGCGACCGCAGCAATAAGATGCGCATACGCCAGCACGGCGCGAAACCAGTCGCGAGGAGAGGCAAGGGCGACGAAGAAGCGGGAGAGAGAGGACGTCGATTTCTCCATTCCATTGCGTCCAATTCCCCAGCTAGGAGAAGCTCAACAGCGTCAGAGCCCAAGTCCCCGCCGGACAGCTGGCCCCCGGCCGGGTAGGGGCGCCGAACCAATGAACCGGCGGGCGGGAGGGGAGCGGGCCCATCCACCTCGGGTTCAGGCTCGACGCACCAAGCGGGGCGATCCCCCCACATCCGATCCCCACACGCCGTGCATGGCAAGATCAGTGCAGAAAAATCCGACGATGTGTTCGCGGAAGCGGCGGGAGAAGGTGACAAAGAGGCGCTTTTCACCGCGTCCAAAAAACATACACGCGCGCGCAACCCAAACTCAAATCCGATGACGTCTCTCCGCTTACTGGCGCGTCCGCGCCACTGAATGTCATGCTGAGTAGAATCCCCCTTCATCCCCTGTCGCGACCCCGGCCGCATCAGGCTTAGCGCGTACAGCGCAGCAAGCAAGCCGTGATCGGGATTCCTTGGCGCACAACCAAAATTCGACTTCACCTCTCTCGTTGGCTCTCGCGCTCTCTGCCTCAATCAAGGGACTAGGGCTAATTATCTGACTTACTACTGACTTGGACTGGGATTAGGACAGGCGGTAAAGCCCTACCGAGTTTTGCAAATCCCCAACCTACCCTAAACCGTCCGAGTCGGAGAGGGAAAACGGAGAAGAGGGGCGCCATCAATGTCACAAAACAAATCTCGACGGTGGCGACACAATGACCCGGCGAAAATACGTATCAATCAGTAAGTAAAATTGCGCGCGCGGCGCGACTCGCCCCGCGGCGCCTATTTCGCATTTTGAAAGGAGAAAAGCGTGGGAAAGAAGCAAAGACCTCGTCATCAGCGATGACGACGTCTTGCGCGCGACGGCCGCTTTGGAATGCGCTGACGACGGAGAGAGAGGGTGAGGAGATACGAGACGGTGCAACCCACTTCCCAGAACTTAATTAGGTAATTGAAAAGAGTCTTGAAAATGCCGAGGCGTTCGAGACCGGCAAAAGCAGGAGAGAAGGTGAAGAGGGGCCCGCAGTGGGGAGGGGCTCTTGCCGGGTAGCCCCACTCGCGAATGATAAAATAGGATGGCCATGACGTCGTGATCGCGACAAATGAGAGGTTGCGCAATTATGGGAACCGCAGACTCGCCAGAAGAAGGGGTAACAAAGGCGCCCGTTTCGAGCAGCCAGATCGCCACGAGTCAGCATGAAACAGAATTATCGAGTAGCATCGTGTATTTGTGTAACTAGAGTTTTCCATGGTACCTGAACATTCCCGCTAGCCCAGCGACAGAGAGAAAATCAGACCAGAGAGAGATGGAGAGAAAAGGCACAGAACAATGCGACAAGCTTCGGAGCAACTGTTGTAATCATCCCAAGACACAATGAAATAGGACGAGAGGCACTTGGCCAATCAATGCGGCCTCCAGCCCTATTCCTCCCCCTTTGCGCCTTTGCCATTCCTAGAGCAAAGGATGCTTGCGCATCGCGCCCGCTCTCGCCCTCTTAACTCCACCTCGACCATACACTGGAATAATGTCGTCCTGCTCGCTTCTGTTTCGCGACACGACTGTTTCCAATGAAGATTTCTTCCTACCATGTAGGTAGTAGTTCGAGCTGTTGCGGTAGAGACCAGTACTTTTTAGAAGATAAAGAAAAAACCGCACAAACAAGCGCGATCCAACACCATTGTGCCGGGAGCTCGTTAGAGATCCCGTTTTCCGCCAAGTGGCCGGCTCGATGAAAAGGAGTGTAACGGCCTGGTGGCCTGTGATTAGGAGTTTGTCCCCAAGCGCCTCTCCAATTTCAAGTTGGAATGTAATCTCGACAACGAATACGATCCGTGCATTATCTCGAAAGCCGGTCCAACAATCGATTGCACGTATAGACATCATCGCCCTCGTACATGCTTAAACGCACATGGCCGATCACACAGAGAGGATGTATTGCAGCGCCCTAAATATATGCGCCTGATACGGTGAACTCGCGTTCCTGGGGTCGGCGGGTGGAACCTTCTAGACAGGTAAGTGAGTGCGCGCGGGCCAGTGTTGAGGCTATGATCACAATCGCCTATCGACTGCTCGTGGCAAGACTATGGCTGATGTCCCCAACCGCAGCTCATAGGATCTACCGCTTCCTCTTCTTATTTTTGTCAGCGACAGCCATGGGGACAGGCAATGGGGCTGCCGGGAGCAGCGTGGGAGGCCCGGGAATATCCGCAGCCTTGATGGGGACACCCATGTGACGACCATAGCGACCTTTACGTCCGTTGCCTTCATCCTCGCTGATGCATTGGTCTGCGCTAAGACCAGCATCACGGCAACGACCGCAAGGCCGCTGGCGATCACAACCCTTCTTGCTCTTGCGGCATCGCTGGCAGCGCGGCTTAGTGGAGAGATCGGGTTGTTCCTCTTCGCCTGCTTGACCAGAGAATGCAGAGACCGACACTATCGAGGGTTTGCGAGACTGGGCCGGAAGAGATGCCGGAGACATCGGGCCCACAGGCAAGATGTTCGACTTCTTAGCCTTTGAACCGCTGTTGGATTTGGGCACCTTCAGAGCCTTGGGTTTGGCGCTGGTCTTGGAGCCTGGCGCGCGAGGCTTTGCCACCTTGGGTTTGGCCTCATGAGACTTGCGTTCCCCACGGGAACCATCGTGTCCGTCTTCGTAGTCAGCGTCATCGCCACTAGCGTCAATGCTGTCGCGCGGAGGAATGAAATGGCTCTCTGTGGTTTGATATATCTTCTGGTTGGAGCCATCAAGTCCGAGCTTCTGACGGCGAAATGGTGGGAGTTCTTCTTCACTGGCACTCTCGCCGTCACTAGTGGCGCCCGTCGAAGAAGCGGCGTCAGCCTTACCGCTGAAGGTGTCATCCAGTGTCGAGGCAGATGTTCTGCCGTGTGAGAAGTTGGACATTTCACCCAGCCTCATGAGCTGGATGGCTACATCCTTGTCCTCTTCGGACATGCAGCTGCCGACAGTAGGGTCGGGTGTAGGAAGAATTCCGCTACCGTTGGGGTAACCCATGATGCTGCGCTGGCGTCGAGCGTCGGATGTCGGCGTCGCGAACATACCGACATGGCTATAGCCATTGTTGTAGCTTTGCGGTGACTGGAGGGGTCGAGGGTTTGTAAATGCATTTTGCCCGGGGTGAACGAAAGGCAGAGGGGCGCGCTGGTGCTCAATTCGTCTGGCAGGAGACATGGAGGAGTTGGATGTTGTAGTGGGCATCTGGGGTGGCGCGAAGAGAGGGAGTTCCTGTAAAATATGATGGTTAGCGTCAATGGACCGTGAGCAACATGATAAGAGTTGACTTACGGAGCTTTCAAACTTGGCGCGTTTGCGACGGCCCCCTTCCACAATATTTTCGACGCTGATATCGGTGTTGCCGATTTGTTCCTTGGTTTTCCCTGAGTTGGATCCAGGTGCGCCGTCGCCACTACTGTAGCCATTGATGCTGTCGCTATTGTCATGGTTGGGGCCACGGTTCCTGGAGGAACGGGAACGACCTTTCTTAGGGTTCGTGCTGACAGACTCACTACGCCGTCCACGAGCACCGCTAGGGGAAGGGCTGCGCCTTCGTGACGCCCTTGATGCCGGTCTAGTGCCATGTTGCTCCAGATGATGAGCAGAATGCGGTGCGAATTCAACCGCGTGATAAAGAGCCTCCATTGGGGTGGTTGGTTGGAAGGGGCTCGGACCAAAGGCTGCTGCGGGTGGAGGGGACTCTTCAATGACTCTTACATAAACAACCATGTTGTTGCTGAAGTTCTCATATCTTGCGATGAGAGTATTGCCTTGATCATCCTCGAAGCTGACGCCCTTACCGCCGCTGGTCGGGTGTGGGTACAGACCATAGAAATTCTTCACCGTCGTAACAATGGATTCCGTGCTGTCGTGAGGATATATTTGCACTCGCAAGGGCAGTCGCGCACGGTACTGAGGAGACTCTTGGAAGAGGAGTTCGAATTGAACATGCTTCGGGGTAACCCGCTGTTGGGGAGAGGTGCTGCCACTGCTGGAGCTAGCGGCACAACCGGGAAACGTCTCAATGGGCGAAGCAGACGCCATTTTGCTCGCCTTTTGGGCCGACGCCGTATCAATGGTGAGTTTGGCGGTAGAATAAGTCTGATGTGCGGGATGATGGTGGAAAGCGCCTGGCCTAGGTTGGCTAGGAGGTGGTTGTGGGAGTTTCGACGAGGGTTTTATAGACAGTAGACTCGACACTTCCATTACCAGACCAGGGTGCTCTGTATAGACAAGATTATTCAAGCGATACTCGTGTCTAGAGACCGAGTATTCCCAAGACCGTCCGAATCACAGACCGTGCTGTGCCAGAGTCGGGGGCGGTCAAAGATCGATCGCGGAAGGAGAGCAAAGGTGATTTTAAAGCCGCGATGTTTTGAATTAACTCGCTAGATCCACGAAAAATAAAGAACGTATTAGCTGATGTACGATATAGAGAGCACGATTAGATAGTTGCTTGCGTCAGGGACCAGACGTCGGGCTGTGATTGAGACCGAAGATGTGACGCAGAATCTGTGGGATTCGACGCAAGCAAGCCAGACTCCTTGCAGCTGGGGGAAGAGAAGCGGATTTGAACGAGAGATCCGACATGTAGGGTAAAAAGTCTTTGTATGTTCGATCGCATAAGATTCCAGTGCCAGATGGACTTACCCAAAGACAGAATGAATGGTGTTGTGTTGTTCAGAGATGCATTGAACTCGACCTTCGGGGTCAGTCCTTGATGGCCTGGAGTCGCACCTGAACGCAAAGCGGTATTAGCACTCATACCAGGACTTGGAAAAGAAGGTCTTTTGCCTCGAATAGGGAGAGAATGAACATGAGATAGGATTGATAGGAGGATGAATGACTTACTAGGAGATGTTGAAGAGTGTTGATGGTTCTGGCCCAGCACAATCAGAGGTGGAAGTGCTGGTCGAAGTTGTGGTTATGTGCGAATGAGGAGAACATGTCCGGAGAGAGGTTTTCGAACTGAATTTCCCACTGTATCCAAGCTAAGAGCTGTTTCCTTACAGGCCAGAGGCAGGCACTAGACTAAACTCAACACTGGCCACCACCGCACCACGCCATACCTGCTAACCATTACCATACAACGCATGCATACCTACTTGGTAAACACATACATACATACATACACACATACATACATACACATACGCATACACATATGCATAGGGACGGAGCAGTTGCATAAAAACGACAGGAAAATGCGCAACGGTAGGGAAAAAGAGAATATACTCGACTTGTCCCCCGGTCTGATACCCTCGTAGAATAATGTCTTTCCGGAAGATGATACTCATTGTGCCCTCTCTCTCCGTCTCTCGCGCGACATGTACGCTATCAAACATGTAATAAGCTGAAGATACCTGCTAAAAGAGACCAAGACCGTCCTGACAGTGTACGGACTTCACCAAAGAGAAGTGCATTCCTCCACACTCCTTCGCCAATCCATTAGGTAGGGCCGTGTTTCCAGTCAGAAGGATACTGTGTAGATATCTGCGGATGACTGGACTATTCATAACTTCACAATTCAGCAATCTCCCTCGTCCATCCTAACCCAAGAATAGGTGAGCACGAGCCCGATCCTGAGCCCAAGCCCTGCTGCCACATGATATACTACTGCCTCCTTTGTGCTCGCAATAAATACCCCCATACCTACAGTATGTGCTCATGGCACGAAGCTAGCTCGCTGCGTGCTAATCTCTAGAACAATATCTACCCGACTACGAAATATGCAACTTAACCTAGGAGGTATGTGACATGGCAAGCCAAGCTTCTGCAAAACACTGGACGGACCCTCACTACCGCATCAGTCCCATATGAGGTGCATGTACTGATATTATATGGGCGCGCTCTGATAGCCTTCAGGTCCCGTTCATTGTTCGGCAGCGAGTCTGTCGGTCATGCTATGTACGCCCTCGAGGTCATGGCCGTTAGACCGGCCTTACGATATCAAACTCAATCGATCCTTGAAAACCTGGAAGTCCCGAACTTAATAGCCATCCCACCACTAGTCAGTGTGTACTACTCCTTTCGGAAGGTTATGACCAACAAGGTGAGTTACGGAACCAGCCGTGGAGGGATCGGCCAATGTGATGTATTATGCCTATATCCGCGAGAGTGAGAGTGAGAGCATCTATGCGTGTGTGCGCGAGTGAGGATCCTCCTTGTTCAGCGCGCCTGCTTCTCGTTTCCACGGAGGGTACATTGAGGAGCTGCCAGCCCGACCAACTTCATACTCTTGAATGGACTCTTCCTGCGGACTTGGGAGCGCTCGCGCAATTCATGTGCGATTAACGCCCGGTGCGACTCAAAACGGAGACGTTGTTGTCATAGAGTGGAGAGAATAGCCTGGCGCTATTGGCAGGTAAGCGGCTGGTTAGCCAGCTGACTGGAAACCTTATTATTTATTAAAAGCACTCGGCAAGACGTCTCGACGAAGGGTGACTTTGCGCAGGCAGGCCAATTTCGCGCTCCGGCGTCTCCTGATGCGCCAGGGGGGAAGGTCTCTATAGTCAGAGCATCATCAAGGCGGTCCCTGCTGATTCATCGACAGCCAGCTAGGATAAATAAACATCGCGCATTCTCTTATACTGAAGTAGACCACATCCTCTATCCTCTTCTACCTCACTCTCTATGTGATCCCACGGGCGCTGTCTGTGAAATCGCCTGTTAGCTTGAAGTTACCTAACCAGTCCCCGGCGTCACAAACAACTGAGTGGATACGACTAGATCTGAGCTAAACCGGCAGGTAGACAGCCGATCCGGCCAATAGGATGACTATTCTAGTGCGCCAGTTTGCCTGAAGCTGTGAAGCAGGGGGATCGACCCTTGACAAGCGCAGCGACAGTTATTAATTGTAGGTATCGTTAGGTATGGAGTATGCTCTTTACTCGTGAAATAATGGCAACCATTTAAAGTTCCATACTTATGACTTCGAAACAGTTTCCAGGGCGCATTTAGTATATAGTAGACCGCGCTTGCGATCTGAGTTTTGGCGGCGGTGCTCGGAGCGATAATGGTATAAGACTGCTACAATCTCCATGCGCCGAGGGGTGCCTTACGGATATGAGACTGATAGGCTCGGTTTCCGCCGCAGCATGTCATCCACCTTTCAAAATCGTGAATGCCTGCGATTCCCTCAGGGATTGGGCTGGGGTTGTAAGTACATAGACAGAGGAGCCGGCACCCCTGTTCAGTCTTGCGTTTCACCGTTTTGGCACGCCCACCACTCCATATCTTGGATTGCAGAAACAGGCAATAAAGTCGTGTGCCACAGGCGAAACCAACACTGCCATGCCAGAGCTCGAAGATGGTAGCACAACAGCATTTAGAGTGAGCCGATGTTGACGCAGGTTCCTCACAACGGCGCAAGCCATCTTTGGTTATTAGAGCTAGACTGCGACTGACTGCGAGCGAGCGAGCGAGCGAGACGCAGCGGAAGGTTTTGTAATGGTACGGTGCGAAAGGGTCCCCGGACGACAATTGTATGCGCTGGCGAGCACGTTTCACCCCAGAGAACCGCTTGTGACGAATCAAAAACCCCGGGATGGCAACTTGTCTTTCGACAGAGCCGTGAACCCCATAGCACGCATCTAGGTATGAGCAGCAGCCAAGCCCGGGCTATCTGGCGGGCGCGTTCTGCGAATCATCGTCCTGCCACTATTCGTGGCTCCCCACGCGCTAACGTCGCCTTTGCGACTTGGGCTTCCGGACATCACGCCTCTAAGAGCCCCGTCATCCATCTTGTGATTCGATCAAAACAAACAAAGACAGGCCTGGTAGGCCCGCGGCCATCTCGTCGCCTCTTCGAGAGACCCTATCTGCATCCTCTTAACTTCGCGCAACAAGTGGTCCCGGGCTTGCGCACGAAGGGGAACAGAGGCAGCGATTAGGGCAGGGACGCATCCCACCACCCCCGGATCAACCTTGAAACTATTTTCTAGACCGCCTGAAGCTTCCCGAGTGGCCAATGGGATCTCCGCTGCCAACTCGTTAATCTTTGCTCCTTGTCTGACTTTCTGCGAGATTCACGGCTCTGATTGAACAGCAGATCTCAAAGCCCTCTCTGTGTCTCCTCCCTTCTATAAATCACGGTGCATATCGCATCATATATTTAATATAGTGTGAAGGTGTTGCAGCCAGCGCCCGCGCAAGAGATCGGCACCAGAGCTCGTCACGGCTGCTCGAACTCGGAAATCCAGACATAACTCTGACGAGCTAGTATAAGTTCCTCCTTACTACGCTATGTCTTACGAGATGGCTTGTCCAGTGTTCCGAGCTAACCTTGTAATATGCTGGTGGATCCGTAGAGCTCCTCACACCTCTTACTATGCGATATATGTTACATGACAGACAATTTTGCGCTCTTGACCGACCTCTCGTGAATCGCCACACATGTAGGTGGAGATCCTTAGTCCCTCAGCAAAATCATAGTACATAGACGGGTTTCCTATCAGGAAGCGCATTGAGATCTCCCAATGATGCCCCGCGGAAGAGCATATACGACGACACTTGTGATCTGTACGTAACCTGCGATGCGCCGCCGGGGCACTTGGATAAGCGAGTAGATATTCACCAGATAAGGGTAGTCGCTTGATCATCTGTCGGTTCCTGGAAACAGCTTGATATTTATGATTCAGCCAATGCCAAAATATGCGACCGGTTTGCGGCTGCAATCTCGATGCTGCGGTGGTGGTTCGAAGCGACAACGGCAGGATGTGCTGATGTGACTGCATTGCGCATCATCGGGGTAACATAATGGGACCCCATCGCAATTCCTCGTATGTATCCCGTCCCCCGACTGATGAGGTTGGAACGGTGCTAGAAAACGAGCCCACCTTGTAGAAACATTTGGCAATATGAGCGTATTGTACAATTCTCAGGAATGTGCCCACGCGCTTAGACCGACTGCACTTTTTTCTTTTTGCAACAATCTAGCGGTGTCTAAGTAGCCTCTCGACGCACATGTGTGGCAAGCATCCGGTTGTTGAAAGAGGGGTGGTGCATCCACCATTTCCAGAAGCCCACAATTTTACCGCAACAAGAGGGTGCTGTTCTTTTATCTGTCCAACCACCGTTTCGACGGTGGTGTTCCCACCAGTTCTCGTTTTTCCTTTCGAATGAACTAGTGCGCATCGCAGATAGAATAATTCCCGGGGCAATTAGTATCGTGTGCGATTCGATGCGCCTCTCGCTTTTGCGACGGGATAGTTTCCTGTCTGCCTCTCGTCAAATCGCTCGCACTGTCGCAAATGGCTCGCGTCGGCTGTCCCTCAGGCGGCCTCGGCTTCCACCGTTTATCACCTCAGCGCATAGCATCAAGTGGTCGCATGCCTCTCAAAGCACGAAAGTCCTTGTCGCGCGATCGCCGTGAATGGTTTTACAGTGAAATTTTCCATTTGAGAGCGTTGTTGGGTTGAACAGGTCATATCTTGCTGTTAAAGGCGCACAAGTTACTTGAGGTCACATGACTTCGTGACAGGTCCGCGTTTGACCCTTCAAATTGAAACGCGCTTCGATTGAAGCTTCAATTAAAATGAATTGCCAGTGGCGTCCAGCCATATCACCTTACTCGAGGAGGAAATTGGATTCCCCTGCTTCCTATCTAATTCTTAAATTGTTTTCTTGGTGTGAATTTGATGATATAGTGGAATTTGGCCGTGTTCCTGGCAGAAATATGTGTGTTCTCTTCCTCTGGGAGACGTGAAGCTATTCGTGGGCTGCTTGGCATACGTCAACCCCTTTTTTTACAGCCCGCAAGGCTGGAAAGTTGGAACAAGGGAAAAGGGCACACGGACCAACGGCGATGGAATATCCTATTGACCGGACTCCGAAGAGTAGGATACAATGCGATCCAATCAAAGTTAAGAGAGGCGCGGATTGTGTAATTAGACAAGGATGAAGCTTTGTTTACTGGGCACTAGAGCTGTCCTGCATGATGCTGATGGGGCCTTTGCATGCCCATACCTGCGAATCAATGTTTATTTTGTCGATTCCTGGTCAACAAGAACCGAGTTGCCCTGCCATGATTATCAAAACAAACCCATAACACAACCATCATTGGGTTTAAACAGCAGCCAGTCTCTTTCTGGATTTTCTGTTCTCCCCCCTCAATTCTTACATTGGAAAGAGATTTGTGTTATTCCTTTTCATAACCCACATCGTGAAGTCCTTATTCCCCTTCATACCTAACCTTATCGTTGACTGGACATCATCAGGCCAGCTCAATTGGACCCTTAATTTCGACTCCCTTACCTTACCTTTATCGCGAAAGCAACTAACCTACCTGAGGCGAACGCCACCCGTTTTCCCAAGGTATGTGCCAATCATGCTTATCCATTGGGTCAATCTGAAATGAGCTCCCTTTCCTCGTCGATCTTTTGATTGCTTACTTCTATTTCTCCTTCAAGGGACCACGCCATCTTCACGCATAACCACGACGCAGAGCACAGAGTCCACTACAGACCCAATACTTTCTACCTGCATGAATTTCCTGACGCGACTTCGAAGCTTGTGAAACCTCATAAAGCTCGTGCTGAGGAAGAGGCATCGCTGAGTTCTCATCTGGTTGCAAGTCCTGACTAACGTTGTGCCTTGTTAACGGCGTGGCACCAACCAGCTGGGACCTCAGCTACCTTACCTACCTCTACATACCTACTCCCTGCCTCATTTCTGTTGTCGCCTACTGCATTCGTCGCTTGGGTTTGCAGCCCTGCGCAGAAGCTCCCGCTGCGTGTCGTTTGGGACGGTAACGCGCCGCTGCTGATAGCTTCGAGCGCGCACGTTCTTTCACGGATCTCCAAGAATGGATGCTAAGGTAAGAAAGACTATCACTTCAAGAATTTTTGCCGCTTTCAAATCCCTATTTCCAGTCGCGCTATATTTTTCACAATTATTACATGAGCAATTCCTCACATCGTCGAGATCTTGTCTAATCAGCGTTTTTCTTCATGATTGTGTTGATACATCCCACATTCCACACTCCACACGGTGTTTCCTCCTAGTCGACGGCACCCCAATTGCCAATTCCCTAAACCTTTTTTGCACTTCCATCCATTCATATACCTTCAGTGAATCACAATCTCTTAAGAACCTAACGCTGACCACGTCTTCGCACGCGTTCGCAGCCTTCCCGTCTTGTGCGCCCGGCTCCTAGCGCAGGCAACGAGAACCTCATACCACCGACGAAACAAACCATCCACCACCGCCACAAGTCTACGGGCAATCTTCTCAGCATGGCTTCCCATGGCAATCTCAAGGTCGCCGCCAAGCGGAGCGCACTTGCCGACTCTAGCAATACCTCTAAATCCGTGTTTCCCCCGTCCACCTCGGGTGCCATGGTGAAGAAGAACAGCAACACTGGTGCGAACACTATGACTATTGTCAAGGGGCAGGAGAATGGTGATCTTCAGACAAAGCCGAAGGATACATTGTCGCGACCTGCCCAGCGTCTCTCGAAGACCGGCTCCATTGCCCACTCTGCCTCAATGGCCCAGATCAAACCTCTTCCTATCGAGACACAACCCCAACGAGCCTCCAAGCAACAATGGCCTTGGAAGAGACCCAGCAAACCCATGGTCTACAATGACGGCCACGCCGAGAAGGAGCGCGAAACCTCAGAGGCGTTGAACGCTGCTGCGCCGAAAAAGATGGTTCGCGACTCTGCGGCACCTTCCCACGCAGAACCTAGCATGCGCCAGCCCCGCCACCACCAGAGCCAACCTGCTCTGAAATCTACCCAAGCTGGCTTACGGAATCAGTCCTCAGCCACCTTCCAGAACACCGCTATTCCTAGCACTATTGGCGACATGCTCCCGACCCATGCCAGAGACGAATCGGACCGCCCTCTAAGTGGATGGGATTTAGATCCTGAGCCTACCGAGAAAAGCGAATCGAACGGACAGCCTGGTCGCGAGTTGAGCGGATGGGACTTGCTTCTTGATCCTGCGGAGAACGGTAAATGGGACTCATACCCTGACCGCGTTGATGACGACGTGACTGGAGCTCCTTACCTAGATGCCGTCGAGGAGATCCCAAGGGAGGATCAGTACCCTGTACGCGCGTCGGTCAGCGGGCCTCTGGTTCCCGCCCAGACTCTACCTGAACCTATCATACCCACTAAGTCTATGATGAAGACCGAAGTCAAGACGGTGGACTTCCAACCACGCCTTCCATCTGTGTCGGCGGAGGACCATCCAGAGCTCTCCGACTATGATGAGGACTATTACGACGATCAGGGATACACTACAGCCCACTCTAACAGATCACGGGGCGACAATACGACGGGCGGCGCGACTACCGTAATGTTTCCTCCGAAGCTTTCGAAGAGGGACGCTGCTGAGCTTGAGACTGCCAAGCAGATTGTTGAAAGCAAGCGCACCAATGAGGAGGTAGAGGAGGAAGCGTGGGACGTCAGTATGGTTGCTGAATACGGTGATGAGATTTTCGACTACATGCGGGAGCTCGAGGTAAGCATGAAGTTCTGCCCTCTAATGCGATCGACGTCGTGCTGACTACGTTGCTAGATGACCATGCTTCCGAATGCCCATTACATGGATATCCAGACAGAGATCCGATGGTCAATGCGGTCCATCTTGATGGATTGGGTCATCCAGGTCCACACCCGATTCGGCCTTCTCCCCGAGACCTTATTCTTGACGGTGAACTATATTGATCGCTTCCTTTCCTACAAGGTCGTCTCTCTCGGGAAGCTCCAGCTTGTCGGCGCTACAGCCATTTTCGTCGCGGCTAAATACGAGGAAATCAACTGCCCCTCGGTTCAGGAGATCGTGTATATGGTAGATGGTGGTTACTCGACCGATGAGATCCTGAAGGCGGAGCGGTTCATGCTGAGTATGCTCAACTTCGAGTTGGGATGGCCTGGGCCGATGAGCTTCCTGAGACGCATTAGCAAGGCAGACGATTACGACCTGGAGTCTCGTACTCTTTCCAAGTACTTCCTCGAAGTTACTCTCATGGACGAGCGCTTCGTTTCGAGCCCCCCGAGCTACATCGCCGCTGGCGCACACTGCTTGTCTCGTCTCATTCTGGAAAAGGGTGACTGGGTAAGTCTCCTCGTGCTATATACGATGATTCCGTTTGTTATCTAACATGGACTCCTAGACGCCTGCCCACGTCCACTACTCTGGTTATACTTTCTCTCAGCTGAAGCCGTTGGTCGGAATGATACTGGACTGCTGCCGGATTGCACGCAAGCACCATGCTGCCGTCTACGAAAAGTACACCGACAGAAAGTACAAGCGAGTGTCGACCTTTGTCGAGAGCCAGCTGCAGAAAGGCTTCCGCTTACCATTCCAGCGTATTATGACGCAGTCACTTCAGTATTCCACTTGGGAACACGAAGCCAGCCTTGTTCATTATTCGATCCATCAGGACCTGAAGATGCCGATCCCTACTGAGGGTTGAAGCAACGCATGCTCGATTAACACCATACCCCATCATGCTGCAACCGGCAAACTACGGTAATGAGCGGCCGCCAGTCAGACGATGACCACGCATCACTTAATCCCCGCCGCCCTTCACATCATTCAGACTTATGCTCTTGACTTGATGATACCTGTGCTTTGCCACAGTGCCTCCCCTAATGATACCCCTTAAAGTTGCTGCCTTACTCGGAGCAGTAGACGGCAGCTTCTCCTCAGCAATTTCACCCCGCTAACCACCCATTAATATGGCCTCTGCACGATGCATGATGCATGATGCATGCCAAACATCATGACGCTTCATGAAGCTTACGAGAATCATGACTTCCTTTTCCGTTTGTGATACCTTTTCTCGACCGACTCGAGGAAACTTCCTTGTTTCGGCGTTCTGGCAATGGACAACATAGATAGACACCCCATGGGTGGCATGGCAGGTACAAGCTCAAGCGAGGAGCTCAGGCGTTCAGGTCAAGGGCGGAAAAACAGGCAAGGTGGAACCTGGATGCTCTTTTACGGTTCTCTTTGCGATGCTTTGCATTTCTTGCAGGACGCAGAAAACGCTAGATTCTTCGCAATCTAAGAGCCCAGTAGGAGCCCCGGCGTCACGGGAGGGATCGCACACTCTTATACATAGACATACGCTAAGCCCCTTTGTTTAAGTATATAATTTCGCTTAGAGCCACAGTAACCATTGATTTTCGTGCACACTAGTCACTTGAGTTCTGTGATGCCTAATTAAATACTAGGTAGATGAACCAGATTGTTATATAAGCTACTCTTACAATGGTGAACTAAAGAGAGGCAGTTCATGTTGAATAGAGGACACCAAAAGCGTTCTTTGCAAGATAGGTAAGCACAGGCCTAGCGTGGTATAGGTAATAAATAATGCCCGTGATATCGCGCCAGAGCTGGAGAATGCTGGCGGACTAGTAACAGATAACTCTTATAGGAGTAATATCTCATCCAGTTGGGCGTGTTAAATTAGCAAGTAAGACCCGCTCTGAGGTACCACGATACGTTGAGCTCCGAATAGAATCTACTTAGCGAAACCCCTCTCCGGGGATGGGAAGCAAGAGGAACAGTCACTTGTCGTCTTTCCGCCATAGCACCTGAAGGCTTTCTGTCATTATCTGGGCAGCAGAAGGGCAACCGAGCTGTTCGAACTGTTTGGTCTGAAAAAAGGCAGCCCTCCGTCTCTTCACTGTACTGAGGCGACCGTGCGGGCAGGAGAGAAACGAAAAATCTCGTTTGCTGACAAAGGTCCATTACTTTCCTCCCCGTAATAATATGATTATCCTATTCTTATTAAGTAACCCTGCCCTGGGCTCATGGATAGCTCGTATTAGCGATAAAATTACACATATCCCGTCAACTAGGTACGTGATCAGGGACTTGCTTGCTCGATTGATTGCTGAGTCCCGAGGTCTTGAGAATGAAGTTTAGTTGACGTTTTATCACCGACGATTAGCCGGGCGTCCCCATCTAAGGCCAGACCGATCTTACCTATGACCTTCTGGTAGACGCTAATCTGTGGGCGCTTTAACCTAAGCCAGGATAAACCTGGGGTGAGCTTGGGGGTGAGCTAGTGCCACAGCTTCAAGGTGCTGAATCGAAAGGTATATTGCTGGCTCGAACTGTTTGCGGCTGCCGTGCGGCTGAAAGTTGTTTAAAATCGTTGGCTTTCAGCCAGGCATTAATTGGCTCAATTGTTATTGGCGTAATAAAGCGTTTAGCCAGCCTAAGTTTGCCAAGACCTCAGACAGCCGCAAGAATTGCTCGAGCCGATCAGGCTGCATCGTCATTGAGCGCTCTCCCTGTCCAGTCTCACTGTCTCCAGTTCTTATAAGAACGTTAAGTATAACTCGGATCTGTAGCGGACATCAAAACAGCGCGAATATTGGCAGAAAGGCCCATTTCCCCGAGTAACACACCGCTGAAATGGCCGGCAGCGACCTCCATCAGCGGACGCCGTACGAGTCGGAGGAAAGATTACAAGACAAAGCACAGAAGCGTCAAAGTTGGTGCCCAACTGCGGCAACTCTCCAGCTCAATATGCTAAGCTTTATCATCCTAAGTCTCGGACATTCTCGGGCTTGATGACGATAAGCTCACGAATTCCGATCCTTTGCCGCTCCCAAGCATGGCTGGAGCTGGGAGGGTCAAAAAGTTCCGCGATGTTGGAGGGAAGAAAAGCAGCGTGGGGCCGGGGCCGGCTCGTAACGCTAGTACAGAGCGAGTAGACATCGAGACTGGAGCCGGTCCAGGGACAGACTTCCAACACAGTCATCCACGGGGATACCCTGCATTGGCAAATCTCATTGGCAGCGACAGAGACTTCTTCATCTTTCGTCGATTCAGTAGTCTGTCCGCACGCAATCTTCTCTATCTCCAAGATGAACTTATAGAACTGGAGGCTCGCCTTCAAAAGATAGATCTGACAGAATCATTAAATGGATCAGCGCAGGAGTTGTGGAACCTGCATTCTAGACGAGAGGATGCGAACCAACACAGGAAGTCTATCATGAAAGAGATCAGGACAAAGCTGCAAGAATATCGTGCGTCGGTTTATAATCATTCAATCACCGACAGTCGACAGATCACTAACGGAACTGATTGGATGCAGAAATGGCCATCCAATCGCAGGCCTCCATGTTGGCACTGGAACCGGCCCCTAGCATATACGCGGACAGCATCGCCAACTGGGTAGATGGGATCAAGCCAACGGTTGAAGCGGAATCTCACTTCCTCGGCAAGAGGGAGGACCTGGTGAGTCTTTCAGGGGGCCATGCGTCAAAAGAACTGTTGGAACGTTACCTTGAGAGAAATTGGTATCAGTTCTTTCGAGTAAAGGCAAGTTTCCCCGGAACACTCTGCTCGTGAGCTGAGATGGCTCATGCAAAGGTGCTGCTGCAGGGAAGGGAGGGCCCGCCGCTAAGCTCGACCGTTGAATACTATTCGGTGGGCGGTATCAAACACGCCGCCCGTATCCTCCTTGCGCTGGTGGCTGCGGTGTTTGCAGTGCTACCAATCCCCATCCTTATCTACTTCTCCGGGACTGTCAGGATTCTAGTCATCTCAGTTTTTGCAGTCACGTTCGCCGCCATGTTCAGCGTAATGACCAACGGTCGGACCCCGGAAATGATTGCAGCAATGGCGGCGTAAGACCTCAAATTTATCCGGCGAATGTTCTGTGCTGACCTTCGGTACGCAGCTATGCGGCTTTCCTTGCCGTGTTTATCACCAATTCACCAACAACTCCTTCCGAAGGCGGAGCCTGAAAGCTGATGGTGGCACACTTCCTATGGAGCAACTGCACCGCCTTTGACGGCTATATTGATACCTAGGAAGCTAAAGAGCGGAGATCCCACTTGTGGTGTGGCGATCCACTGATATAGGGCTTCGGAGAGGAGCAAGGTTGTCCCAGATGATCCATGAATCTCTCTGGGGGCCCCTTTTCTGTGACAGATGGTGAAAAGTGCTGAAATGGCCCATACTGTTGACTTACCAAGGTAGCTTGTGGATCATGTGAAGCGAGAGCTGAGAGGATAAGTCTAACTTTGAGAGATGCGACAGGTCTGCCTACAGACTCGTTTTGTAGCTACCTAAGTATTTGTCTGTGAAGATGTCGCAGCAAGCTTGCAGTAGAAATCCTAACTAATCACTAATCTCTTTAATCGGAAATGGAACCCCGGATTAAGGAAGGGTATACTCATCAAACTCTACATCAGAGTCTTCCTCGTTAGAATCCTCGAGGTTCTTCCACATTTCTGAGCTAGTTTCCGAATTGCCTTCCGTGGTCGAACCCGCGACCGAGCTTCCAGGCTTCAGCTGGCCCTTTGCTTCAATGGCCTCTTCAAACTCCTGCACAACCCACCACGCCGACACGGGCTGGGTGGTCGTTGAGTCTGCAGACACAGACATGCCGACAGAACCAGCAATAACCGTCGTGAATCTATCCACCCTAGCCTTCAAGTCCCGGATCGTCATTGGTAGCACAACGACGCTCCTCGGAATGCACCTTCGCCCCATCAGCGGATACGACACCCCATCTAAGATCAAGCGTTTACGCTCCTCCACCGGCGGCGAGTACCCGCCAAAGGGCGGCACTGACGCCCTCCGTAGGTACTCTTCATCAAAGTCCTTCGTGACATCCCCATTCTCCTGAAAGTAGGCAAACGCCGTGATCCAACCGGAAAGTGTGCGGATGCCCCAGCCCGACCCTTCTATGCCGGCCTCGTGCACGGCCCGCAACCAGAAGTCCTTCACTTCCTGCGACTCCGGCATGTCGAACGTTAGCAGCATATGGCGCATCACGGGCCGCAGCAGTTCTGCCCAGCGCGCACACTCCTCGCCGTATCGGGGAAGCTTCTCCACACGGCGTGCCAGCTCTGCCCAGTCCGCGCGCTCACCCAGCAGCGTCACACTCGGCAGACCGCACCCGCACAACATGTGGTACTCGAAGTACTTCTGCAGCGCGCCCATCATGCCGAAGGCGGCCACAGCCTTGTCGTGGTCTGTCGTGGTCGAGAAGCCGGGTAGCATCCATTGGCGTATCTCGGCGTCCACGACGTTTGCCTGGATGATGGAAGCGAACTCTAGCGCCATCTTGCCGAGGTCGATGTCGGAGAGATCGAATGGCGCGAGGTCGGCGGTCAGGGTGCGCTTGCCTTCGTGGCTGACGAAGAGGTGGCGCAGGCGTTCGGCATGCCCATTTACGAAAAGGCTGAACTGCGAGATGATTGCCTGCCAGACGTCGTCAGGGCGGACGACGAGGTGGAGGTCCTGGTTGAAGGCGCGGATGAGGCCGTCAACAAACCCATTTTCATAAGGGGCTATGAAACCTTGAGTGGCTTCGGTGCTGGCGCTGCCCTTGTTGTCGAAGGAGGATGCGATAAACGGCAGGTCCTTGAACGCACTGCTGCGGTAGTAATACGGGCGGCGGCCCCCTTCTGAAGACTTGGGCCAGCGCGGATCATTTTCATAGGGGCTGTGGCAATCTTCCGTGATGATGTCGAAGACGCAACGGCTGAGGTTCTCGTCAGTAACGTTAACGGTGCGGTCCTGATTCTTGCCGACCCGGGAGGGTGAGGGTTTGGTGGTGACAGGCATTTTCGCAACGTTGGAGTTTGTAACGATATGTCTTAAACCGATCCTTCAAACGTGGCGGTCATTTTAGGGTAAGGTGGAGGGATATGTGAGAATCGGGAGCAAATTGGGTCCTGGATGAGAACAGAAAATATGATGTTAGGGGGGAAAGACTATTCACACTACAAACAGTTATAATTTATGTACACCATTTGCAACGACAGCCTGCATTTCAGCTGCCACCTGTAGCCACCGTTGCTCACAAGAATCTTAGAATGGTAGCTCGGGTTGGAAGATTTGGATACCAACGGTGCGGAGAATGAGCCAGCTGCTCCAACGATTCTTGGGCTACAAGGCAACAAAGCCGGAAAAGGTGAGACCGGCAGAGAATTGCGCCGACTTCTCCTGGGAATCGCCAATAGTCCACCCGCAAGGCTTAATCATGGGCTCGTGCTCTGGGTAGGCAGACTGGCCATGCACCTGTCTATCAATATGCAGCTCTGATTGGTGATGTTTTGGAGTGCGGCTGTATGAATATTAGCACAGCCACCGCCCGAAAATGCTGGACCCTTTCGACCATGATCCGTTCCCCCGCTCAGAAAATCATGACACTAACGAACTCTGGGCCCTAAAAGACAGCCCTTGCGACCGCTTGTGAAGTTCAGCAAGGAGCTTAGACTGTGACGTGCGAACGACGGTGGCATGATTAAGATGGAGCAGAACGAGAGGTCTGATTCTCCATACGAGGTCGAGGAGAGGCTGATGAGTGAAGAACAAGTTCATGAAAGTAAGCATATATCCCCGGAATAGTCGTTACAAAATTGATGGTCCATTCTGACTGTAATTATACTGAAGTCTGTCACATTCTGGACATACCGGATGATGCAGTCAACAACTACAAACCGCTTCCTCTACCACAAATGGCTGGCGCAGGGCGAGTCAAGCCTTTCCGAGAAGGTCTTACCCCTCACCACCTGGCCCTATTCACACAAAGACACTCTAACGGTGGTCAAACAAGACCAGAAACCAGCCTTTCTTAGACCACCTGGCCCCCTGGACGAAGAAGAAACCTCGGAAGCAGATGTTGACGTGTCAGAATCTGCAATCACAAACGTTACTCCACAGACCCCCCCAGCCCCCGCGAAACAATGTCCATGGGAAGCCTGGCCGCCGATACGTAGTATGCTCTCTTTCAATATAGTTGCCGCTGTTTAGACGGACCATATCCTAGACTGACTCGAGACGTAGCTTATGATGAATTCGAAATTTCTCCGGACGAAGTGAAGAAGCGTGCTGCGTGGGGATGGTATCGAACAGGTGTCATATGTGCTCAAGCTGCCCTGGCCGGCGTCAAAGACACTGAAGACAACCCGGGTCTCACAGGTCCTAGCGAAAATGCGTTACTTGCCAAGTCCGAGAGGGCGAAGTCCCATGCTTTACTCTTATACCCAGACCTTCTTGAGCAAGAAGATATTGGCTGCCCTTCGTGGGCAGAGCAATTCACAGCTAGTGAGTATTTGCTAGTCTCGGCCGTTTAACTCCGTTGAGTCTACTAACGTGTCAGCAAAGGGGATGAAGAATATTATCTGGAAATGGAGAGAAACCAGGAGTATATCATGAGAGCCGAAATGGCCGAAGTTTACAAAGACTCCGCCAGGGCTTACATAATGGAGCCTCTGTATCTGTACCTTGAATGGAAACAAGAACAGGAGATAGAAGGTTTGTCTGGCAATAATAGCGTCAAGCAACCTGCATCAGAGTACTAAGACCAATCTCAACCTAGCCACCAAAGCCGAGCCAAGAGAGATTCACGAATATCTAGCAGCTGAAATTCAGGCTGACAAGTTTGGATGTCTCAGCAGACTTTGGGACAGGGCCATCGATTTGAGTGGCTTGCGGAGACCTTTGAACGACTGGTGGCTTCGAGCAGCTCATGCTAGAGGCCATGCGGAATGGTTGCTCCGCGAAAGGAGAGACTCCACGACCGTGGGTCATCCCAGTCCAATTGAGTCCTGGCGACTGTTGCCACCGGGGACCGTTGGGCACTATGACAACTCTTGCGTGGTATGGTCTATCCATACCGCCGTACTATGGGGCGGGTTTGAGGATGATCTGTTCTTCACGTATTTTAACTCGCTCTCAGAAGATATGCGTGGAAGAGCGTCTCGTGAAGCAGGTTGGCCACTCTATTCTTACGTGTATGGCGCTCCGGTAAGACACTACCTCGTTAACAACTTGTGATGCGTTAGGTTTCGAACTGATCATATGCAGGAATTTGTCTTCCACGCCCTAGCCAAGGACGCCGCGGATTGTTCTTTAATAGGGCTCGTCCCTGCGGACACGGCAAGTAGACAATACGGTCAGGCCGCAACTTCGATTTCAGTGTATGACAGATACATGCGCAGAGGAATCCACAGCCTCCTGGATGAATCATATCCAGAGCACCATCGGATTCTTGCTCAGTGCGCGGACAATATTCTCGCCGAATGGGACGCAGAGAATGCCCTATATGCATTACTCCACCCAAGATACAAAAAGTCTCGCAACCTTGACTTGCTGAAGTCTGCTTTGAGGCCGCTTCTGGAGAAGAGAGCGTACATGACGTTCCGGGAGGCCGAAGACACACAGTTCGACGACACAGTCTATGCGTGCATCAGGTTTCACATGGATAAAATCCAACGAATGCTGCGTCGACCGCCTGGGATAGATGAGCACCGTTACTTGATCTGGGTCGAACGGGAAGTATCGAAGCTCCTTGCTCCCTGGTTCGACTTCCATCTGAAAGAGACACGTGGTGGAAGGATACTCATCCACCTCGTCTCCTTACTATCGCGTCGGACAATCCTTGATCCGCACCCCCCAGAGTTTGCAAGTATCGCAGAGCCAGTCTGGGCGTGCTATCAAGGTTCTGTAGTTGCGGCACTTGACAGTTTCCTTGAAGATGTCCGTGAAATGCTCCAGGGCAACGTGTGGCTCACTCCTCATACGTATCTCTTCATCCTCCCTTTTAAGGAGTACTTGGAAAGTGGCGGCGACCCCAACAAAATGCCACTCATCAGGGGAACTATAGGGGGCCGAAGAGAGCTGACAAAGCTCGGTTTGTATAAATCCGGAAGGATAAAATGCAAGCCTGGGTGTAAGTGTCCGCTTCCCATGCGGATTGAGGAGATGGAGAAGCAACTTCGGCTTCGCTTATCTGAAGATCCACAAGCGAGGAGGGAGAGAGAGGCTATAATCAGGTTTTTTATGCTGAACTCGAGTTCCTCTGTGGGCTCAAACGGCAAGTTTGCCGGGATAACACCGCAGCGCCTGGAGCTGTTTTCTCGCGTCCGCAAACAGGATTAGCAATTTGCGCATCCAAGTGTGACTGGTGTGGGATCAGGCTGACAGCGGCAGGAGGCAGGCGGAAAGATTATTGTCGACACGGGCAGGTTGCTCGAGCTGAGATTATTTAAAAATGTTAAAGTGAGGGTCAAGGTCTAGCTACAAGTATAGTGACATGTCTCTCTGTCAGTGTTGTATATATAGATAGGCCTCTGCCACCTAGATAACTAACGAATGATAACTTTAAGACACACGCTCATTATCCTATTTTCAGCAGGTTATAAACCCGAAATTCCGCGTTTAACTATTTCATAACTAAGTACAAATACTTATGGATTTAATAAATTAATAAATTAAAAAATCTATTCGGACGATATATTAATTCGAACTTACTATTAATATTTAATAATTACGTTTAACGAAATTATTATAATCTTATTATTAATTATTATTATTATTATTATTTTTATAAAAATTTAACAAAATCACGGAAATCTATAAGCAAATAATATTAATAATAAAAAAAGTTCCGCCCCCGATCTTATTTCGGATTAATAATTACTATTAAAATTCGACAATTTTACGATTTTTATACCTGCAAATAACCGAAACCTATTTAGGGCCGAAATTATTATGCTAAATATCGGAAACGTTTCGCCGGGTATTCCGAATACCACCGACATACCGACAAATAAAATATTAATTCCTTAAAACTTACGATCGCAATCTTAATTTTTTTATCCACAATTTTAATTTCTTTTACCGTAATTTTCCGACAAACTAATATCCGCAAATATAACCTTACGACGTAATATCGGCGTTATCCCGGAAATCACCTTAAACTCGATTAAAATAAACTCGTTACCGCAATTATCGAACTAAAATAATTACCCGAAATAGAAAAATATATAATTATATACATAAAAATATATAACGGTTATAAACTTATACCAAAAAAACCTTTCGATATTATCGATAAAATACCTTAATTATTATAACTATAATAATTAATATTTTAACGTAAAATTATTTTATTACTTAAAAATAACTTAAATAAATTTATTAAATAATTTATTAAAACAAAAAATACGGTAACCAAATTATTCGAATAAATTAAAAAAAAAATTTGGATAAAAATATCTTATTATTATTACAATTAACCGACAAATAAAATGCCGCCAAATTTAACAACTTTAATAACGTACGTAAACTCGGATAAAAAATTATAAATATTTAAAAAAAAAGTACGTACGAATTAAGCCGGAACATAAACTTTTCATAAGTTACCTAATTATACATTTTATCCGTAAATTAAAAAAAATATTATAAAATTCAAGCATAAATATTTTAGACCTTACATATTAAAACGTTACCCGAATTAACTAATATTATCCGTATAATAAAAATATAAAAGTTCTGTTTAAAAAATAACTAATTAACGGGTAATAACGTACCCGCTATAATAACTAAAGCCTATAAAAACTTTAACCGCAAACGGTTTACCACAAACATATTAATAACAAAAAAAAACGTTATTATATTAAAAATTCTAATTTGCTTTTACTATAACAAACGTTAATATATTAAAAATAAATATTAAAAGTTCTACCCAGAATTTCGGAAAAATAGAAAAAATAAAAAAAAAAGGAAAAATCTAATAAGGCGTTACTAATAGTTAAAACCAAAAATAAAAATAACAATATTACAAACATACCTAATATTTAAACAATAAACCTAACTTATTTTTTATAAAAAGTTTAAATATTAAATTTAAAATACGGATAATATATAATATTTAATCGTAACGTATTCGTTAACTTTATACCTATATTCTTTTTTAATAATTTTATTATCGGTAATATTAATAACGTTAAAATTCCCGTACTAAAACGAAATATAATTAATAAAAAATATATAACTTTTACGGAATTATTATAGGTTAAATTCAAAAACGTTCTTTATATTTCGAAATTAAAAGTTAATTTAATTTTAATAGTATAATTACTAAATAAAAAAATACGTATAAAATTAAAACGAAACTTATACGAAATTACAATATTAACTTAATAGCAAAAAAGCTAATATATAACAATTTATCCAACTTATAAATCGATAAATAACTTAATTACTAGCCCAATTAACCCAGTTAAACCGATTTTTAACTTAAAACCTTAATCCGAAACCGGAATAAAATATACGTATTCCGATTCGGAAATTTGTTTACCTTAAAAATATTCCGAATAATAATACCGGTATTATTAACATATACAATTAATCTTAAAATACAGCTTTAATACGAAAAAATAAACTATTTAAACAAATTATTAATACCAAAATTCGAATATATAACGCAGGAAATAAACAACGCCCAAAATTATTATATTTACGAAACTTACATCCGAGGTCGTATACGGGAAGGTTTATATAAAAATAATCTTTTTAAAAGGTAATACCTTAATAACATTATTTACGTTAATATTTACGAACTTTTTTATATTATAAACGCAAAATTTTTTTTTAACTTATTATAATAAACGGTTATAATTAACTTAATACCGTTTATTTAATAAAAAATAAATAAAAAATTTAGTCCTATATTAAGTAATTTGCTAAATATTTTAAACGGTAAAATAAATAAAACCGCAAATATCGAATAATTTATATAAACCAAAAAAAAAAAAATTATTTTTAACGATACCAAAATATAAGCGTTACGATATAATATTACTTTAAAATTACTAATACAAAATAATACGAAAGTAACGGTGTAATCGAAAAATTTAATATTATTATTAAAAATAAATTATTACTTACGATAATAAAAAGAAACATACCGAAAAATTAATAACCCGAAATTTTGAAAATAATTAACTATTTACGTAATCGAAATTTTTATAATACCTTTAACGTTATTCCTTAACAAATAATTTATAGCTAAAAACTTAATATAATATATATTAAAACATTAAGTATTAAAATTTAATATTTCCTTTTTTTTTTTTTAAAAAAACTAAATAAAAAAATAAATAAAAATATATTTATTAGCTATAATAACAACTTAACTTACAAAATATTAACATTTAAGAAAAAAATTATCGAAATATTAACATAAAACGTATATTTCGACGTCGAAAAAAAGGCTAAACCGGAAATAATTTTTACCGTTACGCAAATTTCCCCGTACGACATAAATAACCTTAACCGATTAATACGTTTTCCACTAACTAAATAACGACGCCAAAATATTATTAATCGTAACTAAAATATTATTACCCATAACCAAAATATTATTACTTAAAACTAAAATATTATAAATTTACTATTACGACGGACCTTTATAAGTAATACCAGAAATTTTATACTTAATTTTAACCTTAATAACTAAATTCCGGAATATCCCGAATTTCGGTATTTATTTCGAAATTGAACGTTATATAAAAATAATTACATATTTATATTTTATTCGTTTTTAGCATTAACAGCAAATACCAAAACCGTAAATAACGATATAAAGCCATAAATACTTAAAAAAGTAAAACAAAGTTATTTTTAGAGCAAATAATAGAAAGTAATAAAGGTAAAATACAAATTTTTAGTTAATAATAATACATAAATATTAAGAAATCTAATAAAAAAAACAAACGTTTTACGCGGTAAATAAATTTTCAAGTTAAAAAAGGGCCTTAATAATAAAATTACGCGTTATAAAATACGTTGTATAATCTGAAACTTTAAGCAAATTAAAAAAGTAAATTATTTTAAAATGTTCGTTTTATTTATTGCTTATAACTTAAAAATCGAGCAAATAAACGTAAAAATAACCTTTTTTTATAATAAAATAAAGGAAATAATATATATAAAATAACCGAAAAAGTTTAACGACGGTACGGGCAAAATATGCAAATTAAAAAAAGTACTATACGGCTTAAAACAAATATCAAAAATATAATTCAAAACTTTAACCGATTATTTAATAACGTTTGGTTATAACTTAATTAACGTAAATTACGGAGTTTTCGTTAATAAGGAAATTAGGATTTATATTACTATTTACGTTAATAATTTATTAATAATTAGTAAAAATAAAAAAGTTATTAATAACGTTAAAACGATATTAAATAATAAGTTCTAAATAACAAACCTTAAACCTTATTAATATTACCTAAATATTTGCATTAAAAAATACCGACCGAATCGAATTATTTACTTAAATTAAAAAAATATATTAATAAAATATTCGTATTGCACAAAATAGAATATTGTAAAAAGCTAATATTCCGATAATAACGATAAAATTGAAAAAAGGAAAAAAGGATTAAATTTACTCAAAAGATAATAAATAACGTTATTAATTAGTAATAAGCTTTATAATATACCTAATAATAAGTACTTATTTAACTTTATACCGTAATACGAAATTATAGTAAAACGGATTTTCCGTTATTTAAAAAATTAAAAAAATTTTATTTTATGTTTAAAGAGAAGTTAAGTTTTTTATCCGGTTATAATAACGCTAATTAGGTAAGCGACCCGGATATCTGGAGGTTAATTTTGGGCTACGTTTTTAACCTAGGTAATGGAACGATTAGTTAATTATCTAAATGATAATCCGACGTATTAATATCATTTTGTAAGGCCGAATATAAGGGTTAAACCCGGGTTACCAAAAAAGCCATTTGGCTATAGCGGCTTTTTAACGAATTTAATACGGATTTTAGGGGGGAGGGTAAAGATATTATGATTAGGACGGCGCCTAATACAGTAATTATTTACTGTAATAACCAAGGCGCGATTATTTTAGCCAAAAATCCAGGTAATTACGATAAATCCAAGTATATCGATTTTTACGAGCATTTTGTCAGGGAGAAGGTAACAAAAGGAGCAATTCAGCTAAAATATGTCCGGACGGAGGACATAATGGTAGACGGCCTGATCAAGCCACTCGTACGAAACCCGTTTTTGAGATTTCGCGATGCTTTCGGGCTAAAGCCAGGACCCGGTGACCAGTAAGTGAGTGGAGAGTCGGAGCCCTAATCACGTATCAAGACCCGGACCGAGTGAGCAGAGAGTCGGGCCCGAGACAATTAATTAACTAACTACGAAGCTGACTTAGCAAGAGGGAGCTGACTTAAAGCTGAGTCAGCCGCGGGAGCTGACTCAGGGCTGACTAAGCTAGTTAAGCTGACTAAACAGCGGGAGATAAAGTCAGTCAACAGACGGCCCAGCCACAGAAAGCACAGTAGACTGCGGGAGCATGTACAGATACATGGCGCGACCTTGAGCGGGAGTGTTGAAGTGAGGGTCAAGTTCTAGCTACAAGTATAGTGACATGTCTCTCTGTCAGTGTTGTGTATATAGATAGGCCTCTCCCACCTAGATAACTAGCGAGTGATGACTTTAAGACACACGCTCATTATCCTGTTTTCAGCAAAAAAAGGTCCCATTCGCAACTTTCGAAGATGTGCAGTCAATAGATCTAGTCCCTATCTGCCTTCGATGTTACTGCTCGCCGATCCCAGAGAACTATCTTAACATCAAGCTACACGCGGTCAACATGGAGGTTTTTACAGGCGGCAGCCTCGCCTCGCCTCGTTCCATTGCTGTCCCCGAAAAGGTCTTGGGATACCAGTATGGACTGTTTCGGGATAATGACAAATCCATACGGGTACTTACGCTGGCCTCTGGACGGCCAAATGACCCTTTGATCGGGACACTGGAAGCCGTTGATGTCGATTCTGCAGGAAGCTATGAGCCAATATCGTATGTCTGGGCAGATCCTGGGCCTCAAGACTGTGAATATCAGATTTACATCCGTGATGCCGATGGCGAGAGGCTACTGAAACTGAGCGGAGGAAGCATCTTCGCCGCACTGCGTCGAGTCCGCCTTCCAGACCGAGAACGTCGTGTTTGGGCCGACCAGATTTGCATTGACCAGAACAATGTGGAGGAACGAAGTGAACAGGTCCAATTTATGAATAAGATCTATAAGAATGCAAAGCACGTTCTCGTCTGGCTCGGAGAAGAGAACAAGAAAGGAGAGGCAGAATCGACATTCACATTAATCCGCAAGTTGGATGAGCTCAGGAATGAAGCCGCAAGAGGCAGGCCCAATGACCAGTCCATCCGGAAATTGGAACATCTGGTAGAAAAAAATAAGGAGACTTTGCACGCATTAACAAATCGTAAGTGGGTAAGTAATGATAAAGGGAAACGCTTTCGTCTGATGCAACCTACGCGAATACTGATCTCAACCATAGTTTAAACGAGGGTGGATTGTGCAAGAGATCGGAACCAAGGCATCCGCAACGCTGTTCTGGGGTGACGCAGAAATCGACTGGGAAATGCTTTATGGTGTATGCGAGAGTCTTACAGACCATCACGTCCTCCGCAGCAATCACAATATTAACACCTCAGACATCAAGTTCCTCTTCCAGCGGTTTGTCGAGCCGGACGCAAAGAGCTATCACGCAAATCGTTTCAACTGTATATACGAGCTTCACCGGGCCCGCGGTCTCAACTTCACGGATGACAGGGACCGTGTATTTGCTTTCTTGGGTCACTATTCGTTCCAGTCCCCTCACGTACCCAGCCAGGAGCTCACATCTATCCGCGCTGATTATAAGAAGACGGTGGAGCAGGTGTATGTCGATGTTGCCAAGCGAGCATTGAGAGGCAGCGGGGGCAATTCAGCCTTGATCGCACTGGCGGCCGTGCAACATGCTGACAAGAACCTCCCGTCACGCCGCGAGATGGGGACTCGGGACTTGTGTCGGAACAAATTGCCATCTTGGGTAGCAGATTGGAGGTGTCACCGAGGGTTTATTCTTTCGGAACCTATCAGCCCGCATTCCGCCCACGGCAGTTCAAAGCCAAAGCTCGAAATCGGTGGAGACGATAATGCTTTGCTTCGAATCTACGGCTTGGAGGTCGACACAGTCGAAGCACGCTCCCGAACTCTGGTACACAAGGAATTTCACCGTCCAAGAAAGCATGAAGGTGGAGAGACGACGATCGAATATCTCTGGCACGAGATTTGTCAGAAAGATCGTTTCAATCTCCACGACGAGTACTTGAACGGTCAAAAAGCCTTCTTTGCATTCATGCAAACGCTCAGCAACGGCTGTGTTCAGATCGCCGGACGAGAAGGCACACCGTACCACGAGATTCCAGACTCCCGGTGGCTCGAACAAGCGGCATTATACCTCGAGAGAACTCTCGGTGGTTCAGACGTGATGTCACAGGAGCTGCGAGACCTGGTGAAGCCGAAGCGCGAGCATGGAAAAGAGGAATGGAGTCGCTCGGCCAACGGGGCTTCCAAGAACCGGGCCTTTGCAAGAACTCGTAAAGGATATTATGTACTGGGGCCGGCAGTCTTGAAGGAGGGTGACATTGTTTGCGTTCTATTCGGCGGCAAGGTACCGTTCTGTCTGCGGCCCGTCGGAGGGCAGTACCTGCTCGTTGGCGAGTGTTATGTCCATGGGCTGATGAAGCAAGAAGCAATGGACATGATGGCCCGGAGAGAACTCTTTGAGATGGTCTTTGAGCTTGTTTGATGGTGCCACCAATGGGTCGATTCCAGGAATGCTTATTTCGGGGATTGGGAGGTTTAGGGATTCCTAGTGTTTAGGGTCGAGCAGCTAGCAACTGCTCCCGCCGTCATGTATTTCCGTCCTTCATTTCGCCTTAAATTGATTGAATGCCTCGAGGATAGTCTGCTTAAGCTCATTCGTCGTGAAGTTCAAATCCACATCCTCCGCGAGCCCCGCCCTCACCTCGCCTTCGCTGGCCCAAACGAACCGCTGATGCTCCTTGGGGTCCAGCCTCGCCTCCAGCCTGCCCTCAGCCTCGACGACGAAGTTGAACTTGCAGATCTTCTTGCCGGACCTGCTGGTGAAGAAGTGGGGGTCGCCCACCGGGGCGCCAATGCGCGCGGCCCGGAGGCCCGCCTCCTCCCACAGCTCGCGCGCGACGGCATGCAGGATGCTCTCGTCATCGTCGTCACACCCGCCGCCCGGCACCTCCCACCGGTTAGGCATGCTGTCGCCGGCGGCGCGCTGGAGGAGTAAGATGCGGCGCGGGGCGCGCGGGTCGGTGGCGCGGAAGACGAGCGCGCCCGTCGCGATGTAGCTACAGCGCGTGTCCGGGTGGGCGGAAAGATACGACTGCTGAGAGGCTGTGAATGGCTCGGCAGCGGGGTCGAAGGTGAAGTCCACGGCCGGGCGCCGAGTCGCAGCTGCTCCCGACATTCTGATGTAGAGGGAGCGTGGGTTTATGGTATGCCTGCTTGTCTTGAAGGCGGTGCACGGCATGAACTATTCCCAGTTGGAGCAAAGAGCAAGGTTTTAGTGTTAAGGTAAAAGCTTGGACTCCACCTAATGAGTGACCCTAGTGATGAACAGCGATTATCACCTAAACGCGCGATATTTAAAAATTAATAACAAATTATTAAAATACTTATAAATAAAACTAGGGGTAGTGGTTAAGTAGGCTTAATAAATATATATATAGAGTTATAAATATAATTAATATAACTAGTACAATAGTAACTTTTATATTCGGAAAACTTATATATTTTAAATGGTTTTAAAGTAAAAAAACTCTCTAAACCCAAAAATATACCGAAAAAGTTTAAGTTATACGTCCAAAAAACTAACCTTAAAAAAGAGAAAAGTTTTTTCGGGATTACCCCAAGCAGGTAATGATAAAACGCTGTATCCGCTACGGCAGCGCTTTAAAGATTACATAAAAGCGTTTTTTTTTTCAAATTTTATTTCTTTTATACCTTTTTTTAAAATCTTTTACGTTGAATTATTCCGAAAATAGTAAAAGTAATTATTCAAATCTGAAGCGGTATTATAACGTATATAAAAATTTAACGGAATAGTTTTTTTATACTGCAGAACGATACTATATCAGAATAAGTAAGTTAATTAAAAAGGTAAGCTTTTAATTATAAGACGCTAAAATACGTATCAGTAATATTTTAAAACGCGGCGTAACTATAACGCACGAGTTTTGCTTTATATTTTTACTTTTAGTTTTACTATACGAAATATATAACTTATATATTTAGTAGAAATACCGTATGTTTTAAGAGCGATATAGCGTATAAATAATAGTAACCTTAATACTTAACGTAATATAATGTGTTAAGTAAATAATAAATTTATTATATTTTTAATATATTAACATTATATACGAAACGTTTACATATTAAAATTAACGATACGGTCGATAATCGAATACTTTTCAGTCGGCGTTAGTTTTCGTATAAAAAGGATAATATTGTTACGAATTAAAACCTATTTCCCTTATTTGGGCAAGGATACCCTACGATTAAACTCCGGAAGCAGAGGTTTTAGCATTTCAATGTAATCTAGAAGATCTAGAAAATCTAGACCAGATCACACAAATTCAGCAAATCTACGACATACCTATAAAAAACGAGAAAATATATATAACGAATAAGTTTCTCCTATAAATAATACCTACTTAATTTCGCTCCTTAGCTATTAATTTAAAACTTAATTAAAGGCAACGTTTTACGGTTAAGGGAAAAATCCGCAAATCTTTTTAACGAATAAATTATTAAATTATTCTTCGCCTATTATTACCTGCAACCAAGAACTTTTTTCAAATATTGCTTATACCTTTAGGTAAATGTATAATAAATTCGTTACATTTTGATAACTCCTTAATCAATAGCCGACGAATAATTTAAGGCCTAATTAAGTACAAGCTCTTCTGAACCCAGTAAAAACGATATTACAAAACGGCATTCAGAAAATCAACGATATACCCGATCGCCCTTATTAATAAAGGATTAATAACTGTATTAAAACATTTTACTCGTTATTAAAAAAGTTCTTTTTTAATCGACAATATAACTTTTATTAATATTCGGTTTTAAGGAAAACCTTTTTCTTTTTTTTAATAATAATTCTTTTCGACCTTTAAAAAATTATTAAGGTCCAGGGAAATAAACCGGAAGAAAAAAAGGAAAAAGAATCTAATAACCTAAAAAGTAAGGAAAAAGAACTTACGATTAACAACAAATTACGTATCTTAATAATTAAACTCTAGGCGGTAAAAAAGGGAAACGTCAAATTTGTTCAATAGTAAAGATTTCGACATTACCTTTATTTAGCGCGGATTAATCTTGCGAAAATATTATTCCATTTTCAGCTTATAATAAAATGCTAAAAGTTAAAGGTTATAAACCAACTCCCTTAAAACCCTACGACGGTACTACAGATATAAAAAGATTTTTGGTTTAAGCTAAATTTTACCTTAAGGTTTTCGAAAGTTCCTTAAAAAAAACTATTAAAAAGTATTAGTTATTTTTCAGCTGTTTGTAAAAAAGGTTCTTTAATGGTTTTAGTTAATTATAAAGGATTACCTCGAAAATTACCTTAACAAATTATCTAAGTTTATTAATTATATTTTTAATAATTACGAACATTTAAAAAAACGAATATAAATCTTATTTAAAAACCTAAATAAGCAGCAAAACGCCGTTAAAAAGCTGCACCTTTACTAGTAAACAAAATTAACGGTAAAATACATTACGGAATTTAATCGTTTTGCAGCAACTTTTTACTTATTAGAAAGTACCTTATTTTACCTTTATTACGATAACTTAAAGTTACAGATTAAGAACGAAATATATAAGGTACTTAAAATAAAGCTTTTTTAGAATTATATTAATAAGGCTATTATCGCTAACAGACGTACCTTTGATAGGTATCTGGAAAAAAAAAGGTCCAATAAGAAAAGGAACGATCGAAATTTTAACAGCAAATCCTAAGGAAATAAAAATAAGGACAAAACTTAAAAGGAAACGAATATTACTTTAAGGAAGCTTAAAAAAACAAATCGAATGTTAAATCCTTTAACTATAGCAAAAAAGGCTACTATAAAAACGAATATCGTTTTTTAATTAAAAAAACTTTAAAAAAAAGAAAAATTCTTTAAAAAAAGGCCTAAACGGCCGAATAAAAAACAGACAATAAAAGCGAAAAAAAAAGGAAATTAATTTTATCTTTTTCTGGTAGGAATATACTATCGCAACAACTTATTATAAACCAAGCGGTAACTTAAAGTACGAATATTGCCCGATTTGCTAGAATTAAATAACTAAAGCCTATAAATATTATTCCGGATAATTAACTTCTAGGGTAGCTATAAGGTTAAAATACGAATATTATTTAGACGTATAAAAATGCGAAATATATTACGAATATGGCTAAATACGCTCAAAACTTAATAATTACAGGCAGACAACCTTTAAATTCAGCGAACTTCTAAAACGGACGGTATACCTTAAAACCGAAACCCTTAAATAGAACTTTATTAATAGGTGCGGGCTTTTCTATTTTTCGGCTTATAACGATAACGATTATCTAATTTATCTTTAAGCTAAAAAAGATAACGATTATTAATCTAGTTAAAACGAAAAAATTCTTATAAAGCTCGATAACGACTACAGATATATCGAAATCCCTTAATAGCTCAAATACCTTCGATTTTATTACTTGCACCCCGAACTGGATCAAAGCCGAAAAGCTATTATTTAAGGTTGCTTATGTTATACCCTTATGCTATGCTTAATGTATAAACTTCTGGATATAAAAACAAGCTTTGCAAGAATTTTAACTTCGAATTGAAAACTTTTTTAAACGTTAAAAGTAAAAATTATTAAGGTGAAATATTAAATTAGCTAACGAAAATGGTATATTTATATAGACCACAAATATACCAAATATGCAATTAAGAAAGCCCGCAAATAAAAAGGCCTTTTAACGAATAAAAATATTAAGTTAAAAAATGGCAAAAGCCCTTAAAATTAAAGTATCAAGGAGTTATACGAACCAAGACCTTATGTAAAGCGAAAAAAGGATTTTAAAGTTAAATTGAAATTCTTCTTTAATATTAAAACTAAACTTTTAAAGTTATAATTAGTTTTAAAGTAAAAGACAACTTTATTTCGCTAGCAATAACTGAAAAATATTATATTCCTTCGAAATATAAGTTAAAATCTTATAAATTACATATAATTAATAAAAATCTTTCCTAATACGATAACGGACAAATTCTTAAAAAAATCGAAAAACTCCCAGTATAAATCTAAAAGTATTAAAAATATCTTACGTTAAATATCGTCGATATATCAAGTTATGCTATTATTTTGAAAATGCTATAATTTAATTCCAGTAATCCATTAATTAATTAGAAAATTTGACAGCTTTTTTAAAACCGCGAATTAATTTTTATTAAAAAAGGGTCTAAAAAAGTTTACTATATTATCCGAAAAGCTGAGGGATTAGATCTTGCTAGTATAATACCTTTAAAATATTAACGATTCGAATAACTTTTTAAAAATAAAGAAAACTACGAACTATTTTTATATAAATAATAAGATTATCATATACCTATTAAAAAAGGATATTACTTTAAGCTTTATAAAATTTACTATATAAATCTAGAAAAAGTAAAGACCTTATAAAAAAGTATTCAGTTAAGCTTAAATAAAGGTTATATTTAATTATCCGAATCTTTCGTAAGTTACCTTATACTTATAGTACTTAAAATTAAGGACGGTAAGCAAAAAATTAACTAAAATAGAAATCCGGTTTATCGACGCGTAGTCGATTATCAACAGCTGAACGATATCATTATTAAAAACAGATATTCCTTAATTTTAATAAATACTTTAAAGGAAAACGTAAGCAAACTTAAATGGTTTATCGCTTTAAACTTTTGAAACGGGTATTACCGTATTAAAATAGTAAAGAAAAAAAATAAAAAATTACCTTGTATATAATATAGAAATATTACGAATACCGAGTAATACCTTTAGGATTTACTAACGCCCCCGCTAGTTTTTAACGCTTAATTCTAATTATATTCAGAAAATTCCTAAATAGATATATTTTTATTTACTTCGACGACATCTTTATTTATTCCAAAATGCTGAAAAAATATAAAAAGTATATTTTCCAGGTTTTTAAAGCTTTAAATAAAGCAAATATCCGAATTAACCTAACTAAAAATATATGGCATACGCAAATATTAAATTATTTAGGATTTACCTTTACCTCCAGTTAAATTCAGATTTAGGATTTCAAATTAAAAGTAATTAAAAACTGGTTTATCCTTAATAAGGTAACCGTTATAAATATTCGACAAATTTTAGATTTTACAGGTTACGTACGCAACCTAATTTAAGGATACGAAGATATTATTAAACCATTAACGAAATTTACTATTAAAAAATATGTTGGAAAAGAATTCGAATTTACCGGAAAAACTAAGAAAGTTTTCAGCTACTTAAAAACGAAATTACTAAAACGCCAAGAATAAAATTACTCAACGCCGATAAAAGAAAACGTTTAAAGATAAACGCCTTAAATTATACTTTAAGCGCAGTTTGAAACAATAAAAAAATTAGAAAATAATACTTAATAACTTATTATTCCAAGGCCTTTCGAAATACAGGACTTTATTACAAAATTTACGATAAAAAGTTATTAGCAATTATTAACGTTTTTATAAAAATAGGAATATTCCTTAACGGAATTAAAAAACCTTTCGATATTTATTTAGATTATAAAAATTTTACCCAGTTTATAACGACCTAAAAGCTAAATAAACGTTACGAAATTTAAATAATTTTTTATCGAAATATAATTTCCAAATTTACTATATTAAAGGGAAAGAAAATATTTAAGTAACTATCTTAAATCGTAAAGGAAATTACGACTTTAAAGTTCTAAAACATTAAATATAAATATTGCAATAAATTAAGGACGGTACCTTACGGTTATATAAAATATTAAAGCAACTTATCCTAAAACTTTTAACAAAAATCCGAAATTCCTATAATAAAAAAAGCAAACAAAAGCAACAATTAAATAAATAACCTAAAAACTAATTATTATACTATAGTAAAATCTATATCTTTCGAAACTAACAAAAGTAATTTGTTAAAAAATTTTATGAAAATCTATTATACGAATATTAAGGTATCCTTTAAAACTATTAAACGGTTACAAAAAAAATACGACTTTCTAAAACTTCGACGAACTGTTAAGCAGGTAATTAAGGATTATAATATTTATAATAAAGTAAAAATAACCCGATATAAGCCTTATAAACTTTTACAGCTTATAGATATTCCGGAAAAAGTTTAAAACATTATTATTTAAGATTTTATTACCGGTTTACCCTTATTAAAAAACCCCGTTACTGGAAATTAATATAATAGAATATAGGTAATTGTTAACAGATTTGTTAAGTATAATTACTTTTTATTTTTTAAAGAAAATATAACGGCAAAATAATTTACTTACGTTTTTATCTAATATTACTTTAACAAACATAAAATACCCAAAAGAAATTATTTTAGATAAAAATAAACTTTTTATATCAAAATTTAATACTAGTTTTTTTTAAGTAAATAAACGCTAAGCTTAAATTTTCTATAATATACTATCTATAAATAAATTAATAAACAAAACGTTTAAATTAAATATTAAAGCAATACTTAAAAAAGTACATCAATTACTAATAAAAAAATTAGGTTAAACTTTTTCTATTAGTTTAAATAACTTATAATACCTTTATTAACGAAAATATAGGTATTTATTCCTATATAGCAATATATAATTACTAAGCAAAAACCTAACGGCTAAAATAACTATTAAACGAAACTTTAAAATTAACGGCAAAAACTTTTCGAATAAAAACGGTAACAATTAAAATCTAAATAATACAGGTCCACTTATAAAATAAATGACGATTTCTTTATCAAAAAATAACCCGGTATTAAAAAAAATTAAAGGATTAATTTTATCGAAAGAAAACAAAGTATATTTATTACATTAAAAACAAAACGCAACTTCGAACATTTTTTAAATTAAAACGAAAAGGCCCAGCGATAAGCTTAATTTTAAAAAACTTAATCCATTTAAAATTGATAAAGTTATCTCTAAAATTAATTACCGACTGTTATTATCTAAAACAATAAAAATATATTTTATTTTCTATATTTTTTTTACTTAAACCAATATTTAAAAACACTTTATTAAAAACTAATCTAAAAATCGATAATAACGACGACAAATATAAAATTAAACAAATATTAGATTTTAACGTAATTAAAACCAAGGTCTAATATTTAATTAAATAAAAGAACTACCTATACGAAAAAAATCATTTAGGAATTTTTTAAACATTTAACGAACGCGAAAAACCTAGTTAAAACGTTTTATCGTCAAAATCCTAACCGACCGACTTTAATACGGCCAAAGTTATAGGCAACAACGGCCCAATACCCAAATCTAACCCTTTAACGTTCCAATTAAAAAAAGCGATACCTCTATTATAGCATTAATTTCGAAAACAAGCCGAACTTATTCTGTTTCTATACGGCGTTACCTTTTTTTCCACTTTTTTTTTTCTTTTAATTAATCCAATTCCAAACCTTTTTTTAATATTTTTAAAACCTTTTTCTTAAAAAGGTTTTATTAAAAATGCAAACGCTTTAATCTTCCAATAAACTCCTTCGTTTTTTTTTTCCGCCGCTTCCTAATAAGTTAGAAATTTATCTTTAAGATTTCGCTATTTTATTTTTAAACGAAACTACATTTCATCCACCTTTTTTAACGAATTCGTAATTAAAACGTTATAAAAAACAACGCGGGCGACGAATGCAATAACTGCAACTTAAGAATTCGACTACGTAAAAACAATCAGATTTATCGAAACGAATATAGTTAAAACATAAAAAAGCTTCCGTACTAAACTTTTCAATTAACTTAATACGATCGTTCTTAAAAGTTCGCTGATTTAAACGAATTTTTTTTTCTGCTTTTATACGTAATCTAGTATAATAATCAATTAGCTTAAAGAATTTAAAAAATCCAGCTTTACTTAGAAAGTTTTTTACCGTTTTACCTTTAAAATAAAATTCTTAAAAAAAGGAAATAATATTACGAATTAAAACCTATTTCCCTTATCTAGGCAAGGATATCCTACGATTAAACTCCGGAAGTAAGGGTTTTGGTATTTCGATATAGTCTAAAGAATCTAGTAGATCTGGACCAGATTATACAAATTTAGCAAATCCATAACATATCTATAAAAAACGGAAAAATATATATAACGAATAGGTTTTTCTTATAAATAATACCGACTTAATTTCGCTTTTTAGCTATTAATTTAAAAACTTTAATTAAAGGTAACGTTCTGCGATTAAGGAAAAAGTCCGCAAATTTCTTTAACGAATAAATTACTGAATTATTTTTCGCCTATTATTACTTATAAATCAAGAACCCTTTCTGGATACTGCTTATACCTCCAGGTGGACGTATAACAGGTTTGTTACAAATATCGGCTCGGATGCGTTTACGGTTACATTGCATTTTACGTAGAATATAGAACATTACAAATAAAAATAAAGGTTTTTATAACTAAGTTTCAGGTTATTTTTCTTAACTTAAACGGTTAAGTTTATTGCAAGTACTTAGTAAATCGTTCTACATTATAGTTATTAAGAAATAAATAATCAAAATAAATCAGTTAAATTGTTAAAAAAAATGTCCAGCTTATTTATATATCTAACTCAGTTATGTAATACGTTACTTCTATTATTAAGAGTAATTAAGGCAAATACGTAACCTTTTATAATAATAGGGTATTAATTAAAATAAATTACGCTTAACGGCCAGATTTTTTAAAAAGATATCGTATTTTAATACGGTAATTTCAATATTTAAAATTGTGGCCCGCCTTCCGCTCTGTTCGTAATTTCGCATTTCCCAAAGGCCGAGCAGGTCCTTCTTCCAGGCCCTTCTCATCTCGGGCATCAAATGCACTGCCTCACCGCCCCCGCCGCGAGCGAATGGCGGCAATTTCGGGAAAGGCCTGTGATATTCCTCGCGCAAGCTGTATACATGGCGACTTCTAATGGCTGCTGCCGCCGCCTTCTCGCAGACTCGACTCGATGCCGTACTAGTATCTGTTGTCTGCATCTCGGATGCACATAACAGCCAGCCAGAGCTTCCCGACGGCATCATCCTGATCCACGCCGGAGATCTGACGCAGTCGGGGTCGCTTGCCGAACTGCAAGCGACACTCGACTAGATGAAATCACAGCCTCACCGACACAAGATGGTTGTCGCTAGGAACCACGATCTTCTCCTGGACGGCGACTGCGACGACAGCACCCCAAGCCAAAGCACCAACGGCGGTGGGACTGTCAACGAGCGAGCCCAGCTCGATTTGGGGAATGGAACATACCTGCAGGAGAGCTCCACGTCGGTCTCCTGCGCCAACGGAAGACGACTCAGGATTCACAGCAACCCGCGGTCTCCCGGGGACGGAAACTGGGCGCTCCAGCATCCTCGCTCGGTCGACGTGTGGGCGCAGACGGTACCGGGCAACACCGACGTACTCGTCACGCATGGTCCACCGCGGGCTCACCTCGACCTGCTGGATATCGGCTGCGTCTACCTTCTCTCGGAGCTGTGGCGCGCGCACTCTCCGTTAATGTTTTTTTGGGCATGGTCATGAGGATCAGGGGCAGGAGTGGTTGCATTACGATATGTTGCAGGGAGCATACGAACGGACGGTAATTGCCAAGGGTAGGATGCGGAACCTCGTAGTAGTGGTCAAGGAAGTCTTGTGGTCGCTGCTGGGGACGGATGAAGCGGATGCCTAGGCGAGCGAGATGCTCCTTGTCAATGCTGCGATGGTGGGTGGACCGCGGGATGATGAGGGGAGAAGGGCGACCAAGGTGCACATATAGAGTCGACGGTAGTCGATAAATTCTTATACCTTTCAGGTGTAACGGTCGGAGAACTGCAGTTGCGGTGTCTTGTACACGATTTTCTCCGCCAGTGATGACTTCACGACGCATCTGGCGCCGACCGTTTATTATTTAGTGTGTCTGGCGGAAGATTCAATCTTAATACCTGACTCAGATGCCCAGTCTACCTTGCGAAAAACGCCAACCCAGCGTCCACTCACCCGTTCCTTATAGTATTGCATCTCTCACTTCGGAGCTTTAGTGCCGTAAAGTACTTGCTTCATATGCCTCCAGTTTTCTCGGACAAAACCAAGTACCTCTTTTTTACACTCCTGAGAGCCAAAAAATATTTAGCTGCTATTGTGTAAGGTAGCGTTAGTACGGTCGGGTGCTTGCCGGTTCGTATCGTACGGAGCGAGTACCTTGTCCCAGTGGAATCATCCTCCACGCCCCATCGTCTCCAATGGTAAGAACTCCCCGTCTTGACAGCCTCGGCGACCACGTGCCGGTGATCCCTGATCTCGCGCCCGACGTTTCCACTTTGAGTGTCTCATTCGAGACGCGTTTCTCTCCATCCGCTCCAAGGCCCAGAACCCCCAACGCTCTTCGCAGATCGTCACCGGAAACCGTCTTCTCGCCCTTTTCCACACACCAAAACGTGTCCTTGGGAAACAGGTGCATCCACGGGTTCTTCCCGAACTCGTAATCCAACTCGTTCAGCGGCGCCAAGATCCACCGGTACTGGTCGGGATCAAACTTGAAGAGGCTCACGAGCGTCTCGTCCCCGACCTTGCACTCCCCCAGGGCCAGTGGCCGCCCGCACAGAACGGCACGGTGTATATGCGACAGCAGATCTCTCGGCTCGGTATCGTCGTCGGATTCCATCTCCATGATGGCAAAGTCCACGCCTCTCGCGTTATCCCGGTATCGCAGATGCCTGACCGTCTTCCTCCGCTGTCCGTTGGCCAACTCACATACAGTACCGCCGGTGTCGTCTTTCCGCTCGAGAAACGACTCGTCGGCGATGTGCGCGGGCCAGTGCTGCTCGTTGCGCGACCACGCCTGCAGCGCGTGGAGGAGATGCACCAGCTCCAGCGGCGAGGTGAGCTGGCGCCGCATCACGGATGCCACCACCACTTCGAGGATGTCTATCCGCCCGAGGGCGACGAGTCTGCGGACCAGGTTCTGGAAGAAATAAAACCGGATGGGGTCCTTGGCGTCATCGGAGTCCCGTTTTGCTGCTGTTGTCGGCTTGATGCTCGTCGTCTTCTCCAGACCTTGGAGGCCGGTGAAGGGGACGATTCGCCACAGGATTCCCTCGACGAGAAGTTGGCCCCCGAGAACCAGGCACTTGCTCCCTGCCGTGATCTGTCCTCGGAATCGGGAATGCGGAGAGCGCCCGGCCGCGAGCATGTAGAGGTTGGTCTGGCTGAGAAGCGAGCTGGGCGGAGCGGCTGCTTCGCCGTCGAGGCGCAGGAATGCCAGGTCGTTGGTGAAGAGGGGGCTCAGGTCCCCGTTGAATAAGGCCATGGCCAACACGCAGGCGGAGAAGCTGAGTTGTTTCTCGAACGCTTCGGACGGGTGAAGCCGGTATGGATAGCCTGTGAGGTTGCCTAGGATCGCGAGCTTGTCGGAGAAGACGGTGCATCGTTTCTCGAGTTGCACAAATAGAGCGGCGAGGATGGTCATTTGCAGTTCCGGCGAGTCTTGTCGGGGACGGGGAGGTTTGGGATGTTCAGGGTTGGGAATCGGCACATCTGGGAGGATATCACGGCCGGGGACGCCGAACTTGAAGCTGTTAAGACGCATAGTGGTCAGTGGTAAGAAATTTAGCGTGGCAACCGCGGAGATGAGCAAGCCTAGGACCTACCTCAGACCATGTTTCCACCAATACATATCTTCCACCCCGTCGTTTGACAACGTGTAGATGATTTCGTCTTCTCCCCTGTTGCCAAACATGACATTCTCGCCCGATAGACCGTTTATCTTAGCGGAAGCCGTGGTGGTGACCTGAAAGGTCAATCCGCCAATCTCGCGGTGGCTAAATTCCCAGGCCCTCGGGATATTTTGCACAATAAGGTCCCCGGATCTCAAATTGAAACTCTTACTGGCGAGTTCCCACCGGTGGCCCGACACGTCCAAGTCTTTGTCCCACCCAACCAGATAACGCAGGTTCTCCGTCGGTGTGACCCCGAATTCCTGGCAGGTCCAGGCGCGCGTGAACCACCTGTCGGCAACGATTCTCGCTTTCATATCGGGGCATTTATCGCGCGGCAGGATGGTGTCGTGCAGAGAAGCGATCTCGGCGGATGTCCGAACGTGCCGGTCGAGGAGGACCAGAGTGGCCTTGGCTCGGCGGTACACGAGGTGCATGTTTTGCAAGGCATCCTTCTTGTCTTCGTCGTCGTCTTGATGGATGCACTCTTGGTCAATCCAGATCCGCTTCACCCCCTTTGCTGCAGCGTACTCGAGACTTCGTAGCAGAACATCCCGGGAGGCCTTAGTCTCACGGACCTTCGGCCCGTCCCGAGATGGAACTCGGATCAGGAGAGGATCCGCCCTGCTCCAGGTGCGGCCCCAACAGTAAGAGATGGCGATGTATGGCTCGGCCAACGTGCCCTCCGGTCCGGGCTCGATCAGTTCCAGATGGTGATCTGAGCCTTCTCCAGCAGCGACGACGAACCGCATGCGGCCTAACCAGCCCAGCGTCGACGAAGCAGGGAACATGAGTCGCTGGGCGAGTTCGATCTGCCGATAGATGTCGCCGCCGGGTATCTGGTGCAAGGGCACCCTGGTATCATCTGCAAGGTCTGGGAAAGCCCCAAAATCCAGCAGAAGTTGTGCTACGCCAAGATGGCGACGATTGAGTGCCCATTGCATCGGTGTCCATCCGGAACCACCGCAGACAGCCTTCTTGGCTCCATGTTCCAGCAGCGCCCGGGCGACGCCTTCGAATCCGTGATAGGCGGCGGTGTGGAGGGCGGAGTCGCCGTCTTGATCCTCCGCTTCCATGTCAGCCCCGTGTTCCAACAGCAGACGAACAATCGGCTCGTTTCCACTCCAGGCAGCAGCCAACAGCGGGGTTTCGTTCCTCGCGTCCCTCGCGTTCGGATCGAACCCTCGCTCTAAGAGAACACGCGCCACGGATATGCATCCGCCCCTGCAGGCTTCATGCAGAAGCGCCCGCCCGTGGATACCATGTCCCTCGATGTCGAATCCAGCTTCCACAAGCTCACCCAGGATATTTGCAAGGCCAAGTCGAGTGGCACGCAGGAACGACTCAGAGTTTCGCGAGAGCATAGTGCCGAGAAATCTCAGTCCGGCAGCGCAATCTCGGTTGGACGTAGCCGCGGCTGCGGCTGCTGCTTCTTCTGCCCAACGAAGAGCTTGATCCAGATGTTCTATGTTGTTCGTCTTGGTGTAGAGCGCCGAGGATATCAAGCTGAGTTGTTCCGGCGGAGAACAATCGACCGAGACGTCCAGGAACTCCTCGAGGTCGTCTCGCTCCATTCCTGCTGCCAAAGCAGTCATCTCCTCGAGTTCGCTTGGGCCCATTGCGTTGATGTTGCCAGGGAAGGGTCGGCCTCGTCCAGCTGACTGGAGTCAGATATGGCATCGAGGGCACTGGGTGAAGCATCGATGGATCGCTTTATGCTATATACCTAATATCAAATTGCTTGGCGGTTGGGTATGAACATCGTCAAGGCCCGGCGTGGCTATGGCCGATGTGGTTGAAGATCGGCACGCCTAAGGTCACTCCCGAAGTGGCTTCTCTGAGACACTATTAGCTCGTGCACCTATCACTCGGACATTCCCGGCCCACGACGCCACAGTCCTCCTGTGAGGACACCCTTTGGCCGGTCGTTGCAGCTTGCTACCAAGTGCAGCGACAGCTGTCTCGGATAGGACGAGCGTGTGTCGTGACTTGGGACGTGGCTTGCCGCTATCCCCGTTGGCTCCTCGTTGGGCTCCCCGTACACTAGAGTGCGCTAGCGGGGTTGGCGGTCGACATCGGATGCATTCTGGTCGGCGGGTTCCCAGGGGGTGGGCGTGTTTCATCTGGGAGATCCCGCTATCATTCGGCAGGTGCCGAGACGGAGGAATATAAATTCGGGGTTGGTCTGCCCAAAATTGAGTCGGGGACTCTTGGCGTTAATGATAAATCTGCGACTGGCCGTTCGTAAGGCGGGATGTTTTAAACATTTTCTTTGCAAATGTTATAAAGAATTAATCATGTTTTATTTATACCTTATGGTAAAGGTTAAACAAAAACACGCATATTTCGTTTCCGACCTTAGTTTGTTCCTTAAAACTTGAACCGTAAGTTAAATTATTTTCGTCGTTTTTGTCTTACCTCAGCTAGCTCAGGCCCCGCTGGCTCGTTTTCTATTTTCTTCTAAGTTACTTAAGTACCGTTCCATAACGTTAAAAATTAACCAATCAAACCCCAAATTCCCGTAACGAGCTAGCGAGGCCTAAGTTATAATTATGCGAAAAAGGGGTTCGTTTTGTAAATTTATTTCTTTAGAAAAATAAAAAGCCGTAATAACTTAATAACAAAACGTTTTTTATAGTTATATATATATTTATACGAATTTTTACGTTATGGATTATTATTAATAGTATTTTAGTTTTGATTAAAAAATTTTAACTATTTTTAAATATTAACGTATTTATTAGTTACAGCCTGAATATGTTATGTTATTATTGTGACGGCTAGGCTAATTAACTAATTATTAAACCTAAACGTATGGGTTTATGTTAGTAGAAGTACTATGAGAAACTGAGTAATAAGGAATAAAGGTAACTTAGTTACGTCTCGTAATACTAAGAGTATTTTAGGTAACGAAGTTATATTATAAGTTGATATTATTTAATTATAAAATTAAGTAAGTATATATATATTTTTATGTTTATTATTAGCTTATTTTTGCTTAGTTAAGTATTATTAAGTAGTGTTTAGTTATTTTTAACGGGGCTTAATTAAGTATTATTAAGTATTAGTTACGTGTTTTAACCTATTTGAGCCTTGTTTTACGGTTTGCTAAGAGATCGTTTTCCGAGTTTCGACTAACCGTGTTATAATACGATCCCCTTTTTTTGCAATTTTCGTCCCGAAGATTTTTAGTAAGTATCCTTTTTAACATGTTTGTTTATGTTATTAAGGTTTGTTGTTAGGTTTTTTCTTTAACCGTTTGTCGTCAAAATTTTATTTTTATTTTTGACGAGTTTAGTTTTGAAGTTATGCCATATTCCTTATATTTTTTTAAGGGTTAGAAATGGGAAATAATGGAAAATATGTTAAAATGTAAGGCGTATGTTAAATAAGGTAGTTCTTACGATGGGAATGGTGTTTTTTTAGCTTTGTTGAAAAATATTTGTGTTGAAAATTAACGTTTAGAACGAAAAAAGGTGTTGGCGGAGGAGCGCTTTTTAAAGTTGCAGTAGCGTTATTAACGGGAAATAAATGAAGTTATCGCGCGTTTAATTCGTTTAAGGAAATAAAAGGCGTTTTTCGGTAGAAAGGTGTTAAAATGGTATAGTAGGAATTGTAATCCCTGGAGGAATTGGAAGAGTAAAAGCGATAGGAGTGTTTTGAGGCCGAAAGTTTTATAGCCGCGCTGGTGCCGCTTATTGGTTTTATTAATTAGTCGGGTATTGAAAATATTGATTGGTTTATAGAAAACGTTGGCTAGAATTTTATTTTTGGTAACCCCGACGTCGCTGGTAAAAGTTCCTTAATAGTTATTAAGCGTTTATAAAATTCTTGGCGGGTTTTTAAGTGTTTTTAAAGTTTGGATAATTTTTTATTTGACTAGGTACTAGGTAAATCCGTTAACCTTTTTAATATCGAAAATTTTTTTTATTTCGTATATTTGTTCGTTTTTTATTTTTACGTCGTTTTGCTTAATGTATATTTTGATAATATTTATTGCTGATTTAAGTAAGGATATATGAAAAATTAAGTAGAGTTTAATTTTAGATAGTAACTTTAATTAATAATTATTTTCTGAGATTTTTTTGATAATTCTATATAGTTTGATGTATTTAAAATCGAGTTTTTAGTTTAGTCGCTTCGTTTAGATGTTTTTAATGGTTAAATAAATTTTTTTTTGAAAAGGTTAGTTTTTTTAACCGTTTTTAGTTGTGATATTTTTTTATCTAAGCGCGCATAAATTCGAATTCTATCTTTATTTTTTGGTGTAATTGCTTGAATTATTTTAACGTTAAAACGGTTTTGATATTTAACGGGTTTATCTTTTAGTACCTTTTTATAAACTTTTGATATAAAACTAAAATTGATTGTAAACTGTCACGGCGCTGAACGTCTCTGGGTCCGGGTTAAAGTATCTTGTTGTTACACCAAAAAGAAAAGAAGGAAACTATCTAAAAGGCACGAAGTGCCTCCGTATATATAGCGTTACGTTAGCTAAGCGGAGCCGCACAGTTGGTGCCGTAATATAAACGAAGTCGTTTTAATATTTTTATAGTGGCTGGTATTGTAAGTTATTCGGGCGATTAGTAGTTTTTTTATCTAGTTATTTTGTTCGTAGTTAATATAATATCGTAGGTACGTTTTAAATATTTGATTTTATTTTTTTATTTATCCGTTTGTTTGGGGTCGAAACGCGCTGGATAATTTATGGTTTAAGCCGATTTGTATTATTAAGTTTTATTAAAATTTAAAGGTAAACATTATGTTTTTATTTAAAATAATCTTATCTGGTAATCCGTGTATGTTAAAGATATTTCTGAAAAAGATATATGTCATTTATTTCGTATTAGTGTTTTTATTATAAGGTAGAAAATAAGAAAACTTTATAAATCGATTAACGATTACGAAAATATTGTCATAATGTATGCTTTTAGTTAGGTTTTTTAATAAAGAAAGTTTAATAATAAAATTTATCGTAATAAAATCTTATAGTCGTTTTGCGATTAGTAATGGTTATAGTTTTTTGTACGGTTTTTATCGTCGTATTTTCGTTTTGGCGTAAATATCGTATTAATTTCTAATTTTTTATATTATGTTTTTCATTTTAGGAAAATGGTATATGCGTTAAAGGCGTTTTAGAGTTTTGTAGATTTCTGGATGTTCATATAATAGGTGTTCGTATATTTTTCGTATTAGGTTTTTTTGATATTTTTCGAAGATTTATAATTTGTTTATTTTCTCTAGTAAATTATTATTATATGTTTTGATTTTTTAATAAATATTTTGGGGTGCTATTCGTATCGTCGCAATTTATTGTAAACGTAAATATCTTTTTATGATGGTATTTAAAATTGCATAATTAATTTTAACCGTTTTTTTTCGAAATCGGATCGTTTACTAAGGGCGTCGGTTTTGTTATTTTTTAAACCTTTTTTGTATATATTAACAAAATCATATTCCGTTAGTTTTTTTATATAACGAAATTGCCGTATTATAAGTTTTTTAATCGTAGTAAATCGGGTAAGATTTTTATAATCCGTATAAATCTTAACTTAATATTGGTTACTTTTAAGGAAATATTTAAATTCGTAAAATGTTTTAATAATAGCCAAAAAATTTTTGTCGGAAATAGTATAACGTAATTCGGGTTTTTGTATTTTATAAAAAAAAAAGTAATAAGATATAATATACCTTAATTATTTCGTTATTTGATTATTACGCTTGAAGTATAATTTAATATATCGGTTTTTAACTTTATTAGGCGATATAGATCATATATAATTAATATCGGTTAATTCGTAATTATTTCCTTAATTTATTAGAAAGTTTTATTTTTATTTTTAGCGTTCATTAGAATTTTTCTTTTTTTCGTATAGCGTATTCGTAATCTTAGCTACCTGATTAATACGGTTCGATACTTTCTATCTTAATTAAAGGCTCTCTGGTTGCTGTAACTTAGGCTACTAAATTGGATAAATCCGTTCTTTTTTTTTAGTTAATATCGAAACGGATACTTCCTTATTATCGCCTACGTCCTTTATATTTAAGGAGTTCAGCTTTATTTAAGGCCTAATCTTTAATTAATATCGAAGCATTATCATAATTTGTTGTATATAACTCTTCCAGCTTTATAAACGAATTATTAAAAATCCTTTCAAAACAGCTAGGAAATAACTTTTCCAGTAAACTTTCAATATATTTATCCTTGGTAATTATTTTACCCTTTTGCTTAATTTTTTCCAAGATATTTCTTATTTTAACAGCATACTCCAAACAGTACTTATATATATAATCAAGGATATCGCGTTAAACTTACTTCGTTAAAGTCTTTAATCGATTTTTAACGGTCCGAATTTACTTTAAATCTTATAACTTAAAGGTTTTTATAATTATCTTAAACGCTTTATTCTTTTAAATCGCTCTATTAAGTACGGCTTTAACCCGGTTTTTTATAAAGGGACTATCGGTTTAGTAAGGTAATTCGGCGATTATCTTAAACTTTTTAAGCTTATATTTCGTAAACAATTTATTAACTTTTTTAAGTTAATCGATAACTCCAATTTTTAAAAAGCGAAAATCTAAAAAAGTCGATAAATCTAAAAGGATTATAAAAAATAAAAGCTTATTTATAATATTAGCAAGGAAACCGTACTTAATTTAATTAATAAATCTAAAAGGTATAACATCTGGTATAAGTACTACTAATCTCGTAAATAACTTTAAAAATTTTTAAAGTTATATAATTTTTTATTTTTGTAATATATTAATAATAATTTCAAGATTTATTTAAACGATTGTATTTTTAATTAGCTCTGGAAATTTAATCGAATTATTATTATTCTGGGATTTAGCTTTATTAGGTTTACTATCGTAAAGGTTTTAATTAATCGGTACTAGGCAGTCGTATTTAATATAACGCTTTAATCTTTCGTAAAGCTAAGAAAGTTTGGTGCAGGCAGTAATCCGTATTATAAATAAACCTAAATAACAATTTCAGAAAGCTTCGACAGACCTTTAGCAAACTTGCTAAAACTTATCGCAATTTAATTAATGCTACCAATTCTTAAATTACTTAGATTTTAAAATACTTTTTTAGCAAAAATATATCTAGGCATAAGGTAAATAACTATCCGCGATAATTATCTTTGGTACACTTTCTTTCTTTTTCGAACCTAAAAGGTAGGCGACTTTCTTTTACCTTTTGTCCAAATAACCTTATCCTAATTAATACTTTATTATTCGTTTTTTAACTACACCTTTTTTAATTTACCAATTAATACCTTTACTGCTAACCTGAACGCTATAATATTTAAGCTTAATAAAAAAGCAATTCTCAAATAATACCGCCTAATAATAACCAAACGGAATGCTGCCCGATTAGCGCCAAAAAGGTCCAAAATATATTATATAGCATCTTTCTCTTAATTTCTACATTATGTTAAAAGGCGCTATTCCTTTTTCGATAATCTCCTTTCGCTTGCAAAATAAATAACTCTCAGCCCTATTCCTTTTTCTGCTTATATTCGCTATTTTATCCATATTGTCAATCTTGTCGTCGCTGCACTTATTCTAATTAGTCCAAATCCTAATAACTACGTCACCAGCGACGTAATCTTAGCTTTTTTAGCCCTAGTTAGTTAAATCTTATAATTTATCTTATTACGTAATCTTTTTATTAATGCGTAATAATATTTTAAATTGCGTAATCGGTTTAAAACTTGGGTAATAAGGTCTTAATTTAACAGCTTTCTTATTAATCGTACTAGGGGTTACGTCGTTATCATAATCGCGGTCTTAACTATATTCTGCTTAAGTTATCGTAATCGTAACCATTGTCGTAATCGTATTCGAATCCAGATACTTCTAATTAAAATTTCGTTTTTTCCGTTCCGTCCGATATGTTAATCGGTAATCGAGATCCGTCGGCAGCTAATAAAAGCCAGTATCCTCTCCTTGGCAGCCACTTAAATTGGAACGGGAAAACTCAATTTCGATCAAAGCATTTTTGAAAACAATGTCATAATAAAAAAGCCAAATGTAGCGGTAATAAAGGTAAACGAACAACTGTATTTTCGGGGTTGAACCAGACTCTAGAGTATGGTGTAAATGATAATAGATGATGATGGATGATGTTCGGGGTTGCGCCCGGCGAAAAGAGCTCCTAGAAATACAGCTATGGGGATAATTAACTGATCAGCCAAGCCACGGTCCCTGACCCTGCACCCTGCACTATTTCATTACCGTTTACGTAAATTAATATACGTAAGCAGGGAAAATAAAATGTAAGTTACCGATATTAACATATTTAGGCCGGAGATTTTTTAACTCCGATAATAAATATTCTTCGTTAATAATAATTAAGCCATATTGCCGTTCGAAAATAAAATTTAATATAGCAGTCTGGAATTAATCGATTAATAACTATTTAAAACTAAAAATAATATAGTTATGTTATCCAGCAGCTATACGTTCGAATATTTATAAATCGAGCTTTTCGTTTTTACAAATATCAAGATAGGAATAAAATACGGTACTGCTAATATAAAAATTCGTTATTTTTCAGTTAATTTAATTAAAGGTACGACTTAAATAATAATTAAATCGGTTATTAAAAAAAGGCTTAGATAATTAGGGATTTTCCAAAGCTTATTTTAATAACCAAAAAATATTAAACTTTTCGAAAACTAGATTATGTACCGTATTTATGTATTTTTTTGGGTAAAATACGGCCTTACCCGCTAAGTATAACGCTTCATATAAAACGAATAAACCGACGGCGCAGAATTTTCGTAAGGTTATCGGCCGTATATTTAACGTTGACGTATAGATTAATTACTTCTATATCAGCAAAAGACCGGTAAAGCTATCGGATATAAATAAACGTTTCGCTTTAAAAGATTAGGTTTTCGAAGGTCTAAGATATTTACTCCAGATTTTCCAGTACGTTGCGCGTATTTGGCTAATTAAAAAAATATGTTTCGGGGTTTATTATAAGCAATCTTAAGCCTTATATATCATTATTTTTGTTCGTAAAGTTATATTGTTATCGTACTGGTTAAAAAGAGATAAATAAATTAAGGTATGCATAAAACGAAATTTTTAGCCATTTTTTCGAGTTTATAATACTAATCCCGTCCTGATCAGGATTGAACGTATATAAGGAGATAAAGATTTTAATTTCGTATCGATGTTTTGTACTTGCGAATTAGGTAACGTAAAATTAAATATATACTTAAAGAGTTCGTATTGATGATTTTTAAAGATTTATATGGGACTGCCCAGAACGAGGCCAAAAAATCACAATTTGCTATTAAACTTTATTTTTGAGGTTTTGTTATTTTTGTGGAAACTTTTTTTTTTTTCAAAAGGTTTAGTTGATATATCTGACTTTTGCAGCTATTTCTTGATCAAAAGCGCTAGCCACGGCTGCGCCGCAGGCGCAGCCCCAACCCCAAAAATGGGGCCTGATTTTAGTGAGGCAAGTTTTTGTCGTCGTTCAAATTGTCGATTGTTGTCAACTAGCAGGGGTTGTACTAGCACTCTATATACGGAATGGCTCCCTTTGATCGGAACATATAGGTTCTGTGACTAGACTCCATAAAAAGAGAAGTGTACGTTCTAGAATGCCTACAGCTAGTTATCTAATACAACATAACTAATATCTCCTATATCTAATAATTAAAAGTCTTATTCGCTTAAATTACGTTATTATTAATTAATTAGCTATTGCTGAAACGATATAAGCTATATATTAATAATAATTACCTATATATCCCATTATTTATAATGGTAACCGTGCCGTCGACATCCTCCGTTATTTATAAAAGATTTAAGAACTAAGATCGTTTTAGAAGCGAATTCCAATTTAAAGCTTACGCGTTTAATATTTGGCGATAAGCAAGATCCAGCCGGGGCTGATCCGCAAGTTTCGGCTTTTGGCATTTATGGCGGGCCAAAAGACCCGAAATATTTGAAAGCAGCTATCGACGGCTACAAGTGGCTGTCCGGTTTTAACATAACCGACGCACAGGGCTTGTATACGGACGGCTTTTATATCAGCGGATATAGGGACATCGACAACAACAATACGAAATGCGACGAGCGCGAAGATACCGTCTTGACATACAACCAGGGCGTGCTCCTTACGGGCCTCCGGGGCCTCTGGGACGCCACCGGCGCGCCGTCCTACCTGTCGGACGGCCACGAGCTCGTTCAGAACGTGATCAGGGCGACGGGGTACGACCTCAGCAAGGACGCGCCCGTGGAGGACGTATCGGCCCTGCGGCCCGGCAGGCTCCCGCGCTGGCACGGCCTCGGCCGCGCCGGCGTCCTCGAGGACCCGTGCGACGCGGCGGGGGTCTGCAACCAGGACGCCACGACGTTTAAGGGCATCTACTTCCACCACCTGACGGCGTTCTGCGCGCCGCTCGCCGCGCCGGGGGACGTCGGCGCCGAGGAAGCCTTCAACGCCACCCGGCGGTCCCACGCCGAGGCCTGCGCCTCGTACCGCGGCTGGCTCGCGCATAACACGCGCGCGGCCCTCGCCACGCGCGCCGGGCGCGGCAGGTTCGGCCAGCGGTGGACGGCGGGCCTGCTGGCGGGGAACTGGGGCGGCCGGCCGTGGCCCACCGTCGCCGACGACGGCGTGCCGCACGATTTCGCCGGGGACGCGGACTACGCGCTCTGGCGCGGGCCCTACGATCTCAATCTGATCCATTCCGATCCCGATGCCGAAGGAGAAGAAGAAGAGGACGACGCCCCGCTACCGGCGCCGGGCAGACCCGAAGCCCAGCAGCCGCTGCACCGGTCAGCGGATCAACAGCAGGCGCCGGCAGGCGGGCCGGAGAAGAAACGCGGCCGCGGTTCGACGACGGCGTGGCCGGGCGGGGACCCGAATCTGCGCGGGCGCGGCCGCACCGTCGAGACGCATAGCGGGGGGCTGGCGCTCCTGAGGGCGTACTGGAAGATCGGGCAACGGGCGCCGTAGCTATCTCTGGTTTAGACGCCGGCTGGGCCGGGTTTTCGGCTACTGCGTGCGATATGATGATGATTTACCTAGGGTATGATGACAGTGGAATGTATGGATGCGGGTTATGAGGACTGAGCGAGACACGACCGCGCACAGGATAGCGGGCATTCGCGAGTGCCGCAACCCGGTTACGGTCTCAAGAATAGTCCTACTACCGGCCACTTCGCCACGACGGCGGGGCTTACAGTACGATAGATGGGTCGTCTGCGGTCCCGGATTAACGGACGGGCGGTGCACCCTCGCGGAAAACTCGACGGAAATGAATCATGGGCCGGGGGAAACCGGCTTGGAGGCCACAAGGAGCAGGTCTTCGCGCTTTTACACATCAGGTGTGACGGGTGGGTATCCCATCTTTGAAAGGAGACAGGCATCCACCGAAGTCCATGGGGTGGATGCACCTATATCAAATTAAGGCCAATTGGGAGTAATTTGCATTGGATATGTACTTGGATAGACTTGATATCCTCTCTTGTATGAGCTATATCAGTCAAATGCCTTGCTCGCACTTTTAGAGCTACTTCTCTCCCCGCCGTGTTAGTAGTGTCCCATGCTCGCTTGTAGTAGTACTCCAGCATGAAGAAAGCAAGTATGTGTGTTGTCGACTATCTCGTAATAAATAGTGCCACTCCCTCCCATTGCAGCGCACTATGATCGTGATTCATGATCTCCTAATGTCAAGGAGCATACTCAAATAGCCCAGCCAGTCATCTCGCGTCATTCGACTACATCACCGGGTTTAGTTTTACAAGGTAGGCGAAGAGATGGATAGGACCGGCCCGCTACCGCAGCGACTCAACCTTCGCGTACAATGCAAGCATCCACCCACCCATCCGTTCGTCCTATATGACATCCCTTCTGCCGTCGCGTTTGTAATAAAAACATATACTAGAGCGTCCTAGTCCCGCCACTCGCTCTCGTTGTTGACCCCGCTCGAGGCGGCCCCGTTATTACCACCACCGCTGCGCGCCGTCCGCAACGCCGCGTCCTCCGCATCGTCGTCGTCGTCGTCATCGTCATCGTCATCGAGGGCGCGCGCTAGCTCGTCGGGATCCTTCATCCTGGTGTCCGGGTCCACGGTATCGCTGAATTCGTCACGGCTCCGGTCCGCCTGCGCCTGCGCCTGGTCTCGGTCCCGGTCCCGGTCCTGCTCGTAGACGCCGTCGTCGGCACTGACGGAGATGCCCCTGGCGCCCCACCTGTTGGAGGGCCGTCCGGCGTTCCTAGCACCCCCAACAGCACCACCGCCACCGCCGAGGGCGGGCGCACTCTCCTCGTCATCAGCGCCGTCAACCTCGGCGGCGAAGCGGCGGTGGCCGAAGATGCGGCGGAGCAGCCAGCCACGGCGGATGTCGTCGGCGTCGACGATGCCGCCGTTGCGCAGCTTGACGCGCTGGCGCGTGTAGTAGACCCAGAAGAAGTCGACTTAGAGGGCCGTCTGTATGACCCCGAATATGACCAACACGGCGTTGGGCGGGCGGTCGTTGGCGTCGGCCGCCCGCCAGATCCAGTTAAGGATGTACAGCGCCCGGTAAGCGCCCAACGTCAGCAGGTAGAACGAGTCGATGACGGTCGGCACCGTCGTCTGGCGCAGGAGCAGCAGCTGTAGGAGCACACACACGGACTCGAGGATTACCGAAAAGTCCCAGGCCCACTATGTTTTTGGGTCAGTATCCGTTCCCTGCTCCCTAGTTTATACATACGCGTTAGTTGCTACGGGAGGGGCTATAGTTTGCTCTGGTCTCGGGCATGTCGCGGGAAGCTTACCGTGAACAGATTCCACAAGTCCTCGAATATTATCATGACGAAGGGAGCGATCAGCAGCGATCCGCCGAAGGTAGCGGCTCCCAGTTTCCAGGCGATCTCGCGCTCCCTCGTGCGCGGGAACATCCACCTCATAATGACGATGATGTAAATGGACGATAGTATATAGAATACCTTGAAAAATACGTTCCAGGCGTAGGTCTCGCTGAAGAGGTCGGTGTATCGCGAACAGAAGACGACGGCATATAGGATCTGGGTTATCATGGAGACGCCTATAGGGAGGAGGGAGGAGGAAGAAGTCAGCTACTTTGGATGCACGATGACGGAGAGACAGAGAGCACTTACCCTCGGCGCTCCTATTCCGGTGGATGGCGAAGATCAGGATACATTTCGAAACGATGTGGGAGATGTCTCCTGATATTCGGAATATCTGTCAAAAAAGTTAATCTCAAGCTTCTTGGGATAGCTGTCTCCGGGGGTAGCTCAGGTCACTACGAACATTCCATCCGGGTGCCATTTTCTAGTGAGTATATCGATGGCTCTAACAAGAGCTTCCACCGGAGTTTGGGTTCGCCCGCTCTAGACGAAGAAATTCACATAGAAGTAAAGTATGATTAAATTAGACGAATGAATTTGGGGCGCTTAGAGCAGCTTCAAACAGCTGCCTACAAAAGGAGGAAAAGGTGGGATGGGCAAGGTTGTGGATTTCGGGGAGCTCCAGCTCGACTTCGGCCTTCAGCTTCCCCAGAGCAAGCACAGGTTATGGTTCTCTTATATTTGGGTTTAGCCTTAAAATAAACGATGTGCCTGCTTCAAAGCCGCAATGACATCCATATCATAGGCTTTTCGATTAAGAAGCCTCAATCCACAAACTCGTGCGGTAACTTGATAAAACATTGGAGTGGCTTGTTAAATAAGATAAGTCCTATTTTTTGCTCCTTCCGTTCTTGCGGGTTTAAGCACTGCTTGCAATTTAGGATGAAAAGGCTTGTAGAATTAACTATTTAAATGGTGAACATTCGAAGCGGTGTTGTAGTATGAGACTCTGACATCACACACAGAAGCGTCTGCACCCTAACACTAACACATAATGGTCTTGTGCGACCGAAAAGGCCCCCGTGAGAGCTTCAGAGATGATCCGGAACAAGGCTATTTCTCTCCGAAGCCCTATATCAGTGGGTTGCCACTCCACAAGTGGGATCACCGCTCTTTAGCTTCCTAGATATCAATATAGCCCTCAAGAGCCGTCACGGCTCAGCCGTGCAGCTGCTCCCTAGTAAGTGTAACATGATCCTTGTACGAAATGATAGGCAAGCGCGAAATTTAAAAAGGGGGTTTCGGGCACGATGCCTATCGCACGCGATGGGCATATTAAACTAGATTATTGTCACACTTACTAGGGAGCAGCTGCACGGCTGAGCCGTGACGGCTCTTGAGGGCTATATCGATATCTAGAAGCTACATAGTAAAGAACGCTAATCCCCGGCCCACTTGGTGTGGGCGATCCACTGATAAATACGGCTTCGGAAAGGAATATGGTTGCCGAATGATCCTGAAGCTCTCAAGGGGGCCTTTTCTGTGACAATTATGATATAGGAAGGGTCATCAAGTGAACAAATATAAACAGGTTCCGACTCGTTTAAGGATTATCACGGCCAACCCATTTAAAAATCAATATAAAATCCAACTAATCGATGCAGATTGGGCGTGATGTGTGCGCTGGCCCCGGGGGCTGTGGAAGAAGGCACGAACCTTGAGCTTCTTGAGTTGCTTCTAGCCATTGGTAGCTTAAGCGTAGTTTGGCATGGGCTCCGTAGCAAAAACGAAACAATACTACGTCGTGGGGGTATATGTTTAACATCCTCCTCGAGTATTTGTTAAATAACTCTAAATTAGCTGAATTTTGTTATTTTTATTATGACCTTATCCCCTTGAAGGCGACAAGGCGTCTCGCTTAACAATTTTCTAAAGGCCTAGGTCTAGAACGAAAGCTGAGCCTACTTCCCGCTCACTTTCCGCTCGTTAAGTTGCGCTAATTCAAAGAAACGCAAGTAAGAATAGTGCTTTAAGTGTTAAGGTCGACAATATCGCTACCATTTTCTTTTAATGCGTTAATAGTATATAAAACATTTTCATAGTTATGCGCAATAAGTAAATCTCCAAATTATAAATAATATTATTATAAATCAGTAGCTAGCCCGACGAATTACATCTCGTTAAACTAAATGCAATATTGTAATTTGTAATAATAACCGATGATGGTACTATTATAAATCAAAAATCGTAAAGCTGAAGGTAACTTATCCGGCCGAAGTTATTTAGATCAGTTGAGCGAATAAAAAAAGGCGTATCACTTACCTTCGGAAAATTGCTAGCGCTAACGCCTTGCGCTTTCAAGGGGATACTTTTGACCAATTTTAGATAAACAGGGTTAAAATATTATTCGATTTTAATGAGGTGAACGCTTACATGAATTAAAACTTTAATATAGTGATAGCGTTGGATTACCGCTAGGGGGTACCTGACAAAGATGTTAAAATTCGGCCTCTTATCAATATACGGCTAATACGTGCTGTAGAAAGTGGGATTTTGAAGCTTCGTTAGAATTGATATGCGCTCTGAGACAAGCGAGGTTTATTTTATCGCAAGGTCTGAATAATCTCAATCGTCTAAATACGACATTCGTTGTCGAGCCGCGAGCCTTTAACTGATATCCCGCGGAAACAGCACCTTCGGGGAATGGCCGTTTTTATAACTTTCAAAGTCATCCGTACAGAAAGAAATTATGCGGAACTCGATTTTTATGATGTATTCAATTGGCGCGCAAATCAGGCGAGGCGGGCATGGACATTCTATCTTCGGTGTACAAGCAGGTGAATGAAAGTGGGTCCATCTTTTCTATAGATGCCCGGTAGAGCTGGAGTAGATGCTACCTTTCGAGCTAGAGCAATAACGCGACCGCGTCAAGCTTCCCCCCGTCCCCCATGCAAGCCCCCAGGGCTGTTGTTACTGATGCACTTGCGACCATGTGAGACTGATTTAAACGAACAGACACGCGCCATTGCCCAAGGTTTCCCACCCCCCAATTGGATTTTTTCCAATTTCCTTTCCAATTTTCTTCCATCTTTTTCTTCTTCATTTTCTCATCAACTCCATCACCTTACCCCATCTTCATCTCATCGCCTTATAAGGCATTGACGTGTGTGCATTAACATTAGCCCGCCCATCACCCACATCTATCTACCTCATCTTGCCTACGCGCACACAGTTAGCCCACGCACAGTACCCAAGAAAAACAATGGCACCAACGCGCGCCAGAAAGTCGGACGCAACCACGGAGGTAGCCGCCGCCCCCGACGCTCCCAAGCGCGGACGCGGCCGCCCCCCCAAGAACGGCGTCTCGGCACAGCCTAAGAAGGAGCCGTCGGGCAGGCCGCGCGGTCGTCCCCCGGGATCCGGCGTCAAGAAGACGACCGCGGCCAAGGCGGCCGCCCCCAAGAAGGCAGCGGCAACCGGCACGCGCAGCAGCGGACGCGGTCGCGGCCGCCCGCCCAAGAGCGACGCGTCCACGACTGCCGCCGTCGCCACACCCAACAAGCGCGCCGCCTCGGCCTCTGGCAAGAAGTCGGCCACGCCCAAGTCGGTCGCCAGCGGCAAGAGGGGACGCCCCCGCAAGAGCGACGTCAGCGTCGCTGCTGCCGCTGCTACTGAGGTGGACGAGCGCGAGGAGGAGGAGCCCGAGGAGAACGGCGCCGACAAGGAGGCTGAGGACAGTGCTGGTGCTGATACATGTATGTGACTCTTTCTCATCCCCGCTCTGCGTCGTAATCCATCCGGGCGACGCGTTTTATTAACGCGTCGCGATGGACTGGCTGTCCCAATGTGGTTATGGGTTGTAGTTTCTAGCGCTATGCAGTGCATTGTTGACTGACATTTGCTACAGACACCGATGAACCCATGGGCGACGCCCCACAAAATGGAGACGACGTGGACTTCGCGCGGGATAACGATAGCGGCGACGCCGAAGAGAATGAGGTAGGAGCCGCGCCCCCGTTTCTTTTACCTGACGCGCGACCAAGTACTAACAACTATTGGCTATAGTATTAGGTGCCTTCATATGTTCCAGATCTCTTCTCGACAGCGTACAAGGCCTACAGGAGGGTCAGCAGGAGGTTCACGGAGTCGCAGTAGATGACAACGCTGTTTATTGTTAGTGGCGCGTCGGATCGCAAGGAAGAGCCACATGAGAGGACGCCGTCTCTGGTCTGTACGGTACTCCGAGTGGGCCAGTGAAGCAGCATTGCACATGAAAGGACGGATGGATCGTACGGTGGCTACTAGGTGTTTTCACGGTTTAATACGAGGCTCGTATGCTTATTGGCGTTTGCTTTAGGCTGGAATACATTTGTTCTGCGCTGCGATTGCACGCAATTAAAACCATTTTCTCCGGCCATGGTCAAGATCCGCGAGAGTGCTCCCTGGCTGGCGCCCTCGGCGCGCAAAAGCCTAGGCACCTACCCTGAGGTCGTACTTCTAAGGGGTTTTGTTTTTCTTATGGGTACTCTACTCTTTCTTCCACTCCTCAAACTCGTGCGCCAGGTGCTCCTTGAGCTGCTTGAACCTGTTGCCGAAGTTCCTGCCGCAGCGCCAGCACGTCAGGTCGGCGTCGAGGTAGCCGGCGCGGCCCGGGTGCCGGCGCGGGTCGTCGGGCGCCAGCGGCAGGTCGTCGAGGTCGACGAAGAACGGCGTGTTGAACGAGTTGTAGTGCTTCCGGTGCCTCAGGCACTCGGAGAACATGTCGCGCGACAGCACGTGCACGTGCAGGTCGTTCATGCTCGGGCGCGCGTGCACGCCGACGCGGACCTCGGCCTCCCAGTCGCGGCCCCGCGGCAGCTGCCCCCCTCCCTCCCCCGGCGCGCCGCCCCCGTCGAGCACCGCCTCCCGCGCCGCGTCCGCCCGGCTGAACCGCCCGAACCGCCGCTGCAGCTCCTTGGCCACGAGGCGCCGCAGCCGCGCCGCCTGCCCGCGCACGGCCGCCAGGAACGCCGCGCTGCCCGGGCCGCCCAGCGCGTCGAACGGGTGCAGCCGCCGCAGCGCCGCGTCGCGCGGCCGCAGCAGCGTGTGCACGCTCGCCTTCGGGTACAGGTCGTTGATCGCCACGAACGAGGCGTCGTGGAACACCACGCGCGACGCCGGGAACGACGCCGGGTCCGCCACGTACGCGCCGAGCCCGTCGCGCGCCTTGAAGGTCTTGGTTAGCGGCCCGCGGTTGTAGAAGGAGCCGACGGAGACCGTGCCCGTGCTGGATCCGGGGGTCGTCGTCGTCGTTGACTGTGATGCGGCCGGCACCTTTCTCTTGGGTGACATGAGTTCTGTGACTTGGGTTCGGGCTTGTCGTTAGTTCAGGGTGGAGCTTGGGGATAGATGGCTGATTGATAGAGGTACGCCGGGGGCCCGGGCCGTCGGGGTTGCCGGAATGGACTCACAGGCGTTGCGCTTCGTCCCTTGACTTACGCCGGCAGCGGCTGCGGGCGGCGCGGGAGCCGAGCCCTCGATCTCGTCCTTCGTGATCGCATCCTCGGCGTCCGATTCAGTCGAGGACATGGCTTATGTGGTGGTTCTCGAAGGGTGAGTATTATTAATGATATCTTCGTCTACATCCTAGAAAACTGAGTTCGGAGGGGTCCGTGCTCCTATGGCGCCTGAACAGATTCAGGTTGCAGGCGATGTCGGAAGTCGCGCAGGCTCACATTAATCCCAAAGTTTGCTTGAGACAAAATATTGTTTAGGGAAGGCGATGGGCGATGGTCCGTGCTAGCCAGCGCTTGTTTCCTGTTAGTGAACAAATAAGTCGCAGTTATGCTAAAGCCAATCATATAAATTCTGACTCGTGACATCTCGTCTCCTTTGTTACCGTTAACACATGTGCTGTTACGCCGGCCGTTGCCCCCCCAACCTTTTATACAGCCTTTTTGCAATCCCACATCTGACAGGACTAGCCAGCTGTTTCTATCTTACTCAAGTACTAATAATTATTGCTCACTAGGTAGACCTGCCCCTACAGTTCTACGGTTCTTAATCATGGGTTCCGGACTGGTAGGGAAGCCAAGTAGATCGAGAGGCGCAATGGTCTTTGCCGTGTCATCGGCATCCGCCTATAAACCGGTATCTGCTCTCCCATTACGGTTTGAGAAGATGGAAGGGCTATCGTGAAGTACCCCATCCAACGACTGCCCCACGGGATTCTAGTTGCGACTTCAGAAAAGCGCTGATCTTGGCGGCCTCTTCTAGGCTAAGGAGGTTGGGCATCAACCAGGTTTGAGCAGGGCAGAGACAATCTTCCAATGTGTTAATAGCAAGCCAAATTCCTAGCAGCTTTGCAGAGCCTACCCATACCGTCTCGAAGATTGGGGACGGAAAGCACTCGGAACCCCACCGCTCCCCATGCCGCTGCCGGGCATTACAACATGTTGCAAATATCTTTCCGTGACCCCACCTCAGGTTGAGCAATGCATAAGGTAGGGCACAGTAACGGCGGGCGACGCCATTATCGACCCCTGCTCGTCAATATGGTGAGCCACACGATCGAAATCGATCTTGTCAACGAAGGCCTCGAGAGAATGCATCAATGTAGTCTTGCGTTCGGTATACAGCAACTCGCGGCGAAACTTGGACAGCTTTTGCTGATAGAAGGACGTGAGCGCCTGCCGCCCTGGCAAGGACAGCTTCGTGCCATCCTTCTCCAATAACTCGATCATGGCTGGCACAATTATCTCAAAGCCGACGTGAGTGGCTGAAGATACATCCCACGTCTGTAGGATGGCTCTCGGGTGCTTCTCGGCCTTGTTGAGCCGCTCCGGGAAGTCTGCAGGAACATGGCCGTAACTGAGTTCGGGCTTCATTTGATGCTCTCTCAGTCGGGCCAGCCAGGCGGTGTCGTATACCGCTGGGGAGAAGGACCCGATGGATAATATTCCAATTTATATTTAACAAAAACCTATAACTTACAATCTTTTAATTAATTATGACATTGCCGAGCCTGCGGGCCAGTCCGATAATCATAGCTTTCGCTTCTTGCGAGAGGATATTGGATATGAGGTACATGCTAGCTATGACTCCCATATATTCACGATGACGGTCAGTATCCGTAGGTATCCGAAGACTCGCCCTCCAGAAGTTTCTTGTTTTGCTCGAAAATTTCTTCGTCGTGCCTGAGCCTTTACCATAAAAGATAGTGTTCGCCGACTATGCGTGACCTGCAAAGGTTTTCGAAAGAAGACTGTTCAAGACCTACATCCCTGCGATATAGAAATCGGTTGCGGTGATCCCGAAGTCCTCTTTCTATGTTGCAATCCGATCACTAGCGTTGACTTAGCAGGGAGCGTCGGCTGAGTGAGGTTGGAGTCGGCGCCAAGGGGCTGCCGCTTGCCGTGGCCTGATAGTTACCTTGAGTTATTGGCCTCGTGAATGTTGCTGCGGCGCCCACTTACTGTGTCACTGGCCGCTTTTGGTGAGGACCTACCTATCATAATCTAGACAGACATTGTCGACTTCATTTCCTGTTGGGTCGTCATATGTCATTTAAGGGGACGCGTTGGTCGCTCTGCGCCATCATGCGTTGTTGGATCCTCAAAGTCATCAATAATTAGCTGCCACCTCACTCGCTACCTCCGGTTGTATTATAGTAACTACTTTGGAATGGCGTTATCCTCATTGATGTCATCTACTGTTGGTCTATCCGACGGCTGCGGATATCGAGGCAAGGGGTCGGATTCCGAAGTGCAGAAAGTCCCACAGGATGATAGCCTCGCCTTCGGTTTGCAGGCACATGACATTCATTTGAAATACACGCCTTGGTCGCATCTCGGCATGAAGGATTACATTAGACAGTGCAAGCTGACATACAAAGTACCCTGCTTCCGGGATCGACGGACTGTTACTAGGATCGCACCGGTATCTGAAAAGCTCGATCGTCAGTCGCGTTGCCCGTTAACCGATCTGGATGTACTGGCTGAATTATCCAAGACAGCGGAAGCGGCGGGGAAGTCACATTATTTCATACGTAGTGTTAGAGGTTGTTCTTGGTTCTTCCTCATTCTTGGTCGCACCCGCCTGTAGAACCGAAGCTGGTCCATAGATGCTGTTACTCGCGACTTGATCGCACTTTGACTTCGTCTGTAGGGATACCGTGTATCACTTTACCGTCATGAAAGTTGTCGTCGGTCTGGATCTTGATGCGTCATCCTTGGTTTATGCCTCTGGTCTAACTCTCATGCTCGTAAGTTTCTTCTACCAGGGGAAACTGCAGTCATCTCGGGTCGAACCCTATCATAATCAGTACTGAACCGAAGCCGTCATATACGGGCTGTCCTTCTCTCCTCACGCCCGAGTTCCCGGTCCTCTATGGTGGGGAGCCAGCAGGTATCAGGCTAACTCGTCATTGACGTAAGGAAGCTCCATGAGCGCTACGGTGACGTCGTGCGGACTGCGCCAAACGAACTCTCCCTCGCTCATGAAGATGCATGGCATGATGTTTGTACAAATCATCGAAATAGAAAGGCACTTCCCAGAAACGATACCTAGTTCAAGGGCGCCTCCAGGCCAGCCGGACAACCTTGTCACTACTGTCGATGGGGGCGCGAGCGCAAGAATGCGTCAGGTTGCAGGGCCGGCATTCACCGAGCGTGCAGTCATGAAGAAAGAGCCTATACTTCAGGCTTATGCTGATTTATTGGTAGGCAGACTCACGGAACATGTGGCAGCTTCAAGCCAGTCTGAAAAGAGTGCAATCGTAAACGTTGTGGATTGGCTGAACTGGTTCGCCTTCGATTCAGTTGTTGAGCTTGCTCTGGAGAATCTTTTGGCTGTCTCAACAATACGAAGAATCACCCATGGGTGCAAATGCTCCTCAACTCATTCAAAGGTAAGCAAGCTGAATGACGAAGCGTCCTCTTTCCAACCGCATTGGGCATCGCACGCGTTAACAGACTGAAGTGATGACTCTGGTAGCCGCTACCAGATACTATGCAGGCTTAGAGTTGCTCCTCCTAAGATTAGTTCCAGCCAGTATTCGTAAGATGCAAAGTGATCACTACGCCACAGCGCTGGACAAGATCCACCGGCGCATGGCAGTGTCGACTGAGCGCCACGACTTCATGAGCCCGATGCTGGAGAATAACCCCAACTTTGAGAGGATGGGTCGCCCGGAGATTGTATCCACTATGTCCCTGCTGATCATTGCCGGCAGCAAAACGACTGCTACCACGCTTTGCGGTGCGCTCAACTATCTTGTTTAGAACCCAGAAGAGCTGCGAGAGCCTGAGCAAGAGGTACGGCGAAGTTTCAACCGAGAAACTGACATCACGCTTCCCGCTCTACAGAATCTCCCCTTTGTCAGCCCGGTAATCTTTGAAGCGCTGAGATTGTGCGATCCAGTGGCTGGAAGGATCTTACGCATCGTTCCACGAGGTGGAGCGACCGTGTGCGGCTACTTCTTACCTCAAGGTGTAATGAAATTGTTCAACGTACCCCAAACACTCGTATGGTATGCTGACAAGCCTGGCAGACGCATGTAGTCGTGAACTCGGTCGCCATGTCGCTCTCAGAGGTCAACTTCCATCGTGCGAGCGATTTCGTGCCCGAGCGCTTTCTTCCTCAGGGGGCAAGAACGGCTGAATTTCACAACGACTCCCAAAATAACCAGAGACCATTTGGGTTCGGGCCGTGCAGTTGCTTGGGCAGATCTCTTGCAATGGCGGAGAAGCGACTCGTGCTGGCGCGACTGGTTTGTAATTTTGGCCTGTCCATGGCACCGGGCAGACAGGTTAACTGGAATAAGCAGAAGACGTTCATTCAGGTACAAAGGGAGCCGATCAACATCATCATTAATAGAAAATCTTAAGGGAACTACTATTTAATGCCCTCGATTTAGTGTAGTAAGCTTGGCGAAAAAGCGGACGAAGGTTTGATTGCGCGGTTTGTTGTGGGAGCGGATCATGGAATACTGAGCTTTAAAGGAAAACTGACGGTCTCCGACCGTCCCAAATACAACATCTTTCCCTACCATTATTGCTAGATTTTCTTAAGAGTTGACTTCCCAAATAGCACAGTAGCTTATTAAGTAGCATACGGCCAGTACGAAGAACGAAACCCAAGGAATACCTGAAAGCTTTTAACCTAACCTAACTGTCGGGTAATCGACTGCTAGCCCAACTGAGCAACGAGCCCCTTTTCCGTCGTACACTCGACCCGGTGTTTAGGGAGCTCGTGGACTGATTATCACCAGTTTCTTGTATTGATTTATCTGATGCTGGACAATTAGTTTGAAATCCGGGTAAGAAGGTACATAACCGAGCGGAGACAGCTATTGCAAGATATGTTCCAGTGTAAGTTAGTATTGGCGCGCTAGGATACTAGTATAGGGGTCCTATCTTGGCCCTGTCTGGTCGTATCGGGCTGTGTTCTGACAGCAAAATAACACATAACCAGAATAGAGTAGTTTATATGTCCACAAGGACATATATTTCCTGTCAGTTATTACTTTTCGAACTATCATATGTGATGGACGCCGCGATGGTTTTGGAACTACAGTGTATCCGACTTGCCACTCCTCCTTAAACGGCTAGCCGTTTAGCCTTTCCCTCAGGGGAGCAGGCGGCAAACCGCCATCTGCCTGAGTGCCACGCGGGGACGGCCTTGGTCAGAACTCATTTGTCGGCTCCCTTGAATGGTGGAAAGACTTCGCGCCATATGCCGTGCTCGAAATCGGCCGTGTCCATGTTTAGTAGGAAGACCGGCAATATATTAAAGACAAAGCTTAGGTTAACCTGCTTCTTGCCCGCTATATCGGCGATCCCCAAAATATCAATTGGTCTCTCGGTTGTACTGTTTGAGTGCCACAATGGAAGGGGACTCCGCCTTGAGATGAGAGTACAAAGCATCCTTGAACGAGTCCAGGATAGCGATGAGCTCGGCAGCCAGGAAGTTGGCGCGCTTTTTCTCCAAATATGCCTTCATTCGTTCCATGCCGCCGTGGAACGTAGCTAATCGTTTAGCGGAAGCTAGGATAGACCATCTTGCTCTAAACGGACACGAACCCTGGCGTACCGTGCTCATCCACCGCGGTGTTCATGAGATCCGTCCTGCTGGCAGCTTTGTTGATGTTGGGAAAGAGCTCTGTCTCTTCATAGCGGTGATGCGCATCGACGCAGTCGTGCCAGGCGATGCAATAACCCACGAAATCGGCTTTGTCCGCAGGCGGCACACGCGGAGCTTGCTGGTAAATGCTGTTGAATCCGCGGATGAACGAGTTATGGCTCAGAACCATATGAAAGGCCTCGACAGTGAAAGGGTCCGTCTGGTGATGCCTTATTAGTAGATATACAGTAGTCGGTAGCCGTGACCGCAGCTTACCTCGCCCATCTCAAATTGTGGCGTGTGTAGGACCGCGAGCGGCGTGTCGGTGTACATGGGAGGTAAGTCCGTGGCCATTGCGAGATTGAAGTTCGATCTCAGTACTCGAGGTTCGATTCAGAGAGAACAGAAGTGAGTGGTGATAATTACCCGCTGTGAGACACTCTAGGCAAGGCTGCGGCATGAAAAATGATAGATCCAAATATGTCCAACGTACGTTAGAAGGATTGTGTTGGTAAGGACCCTGGTTGTTGGTTATAAGTGGACATGAATTTAGGAGGCCGCATATCGTTGGCTGACAAGTCATGTAGATATGTACAGGAATTAAAGTGCATTGCATAGAGGCAACCATCGGATCTCAATGGTATCTCGAATCTTGCAGGCAATCCATGCAAGTATAGTATGTCAGAGATACAGAGCTGGAGCTCCAGGTACCTACCTGCATGATCTTAAAGGCGGACAAAAGGCCTGGCAGCCCAACCTATCCAAACGCCTGGTGGGTTACATTCTTACAATCGGAGCAGCGTCAAGAGGATGCTTGCAGTAGGTGCCTTGGATTGCCCGGTGGCCTTGTGTCTGTCATCCGGCACTGACATCCATGGTGCAATACTTGTGCAGTCGGCCACATGAAGACAATGCTAGTCTTACCACAGCCTCCCCTGAAGCTTGTTTGTGTCACCATTTTCCATTTCCAGGGCTTGCGTTTGAGTAAGCCTGAGAGGCGCGGATGTGGATCCACACCTACAAATGTCCATAAGATCAGCACAGCTTTACGGGCCCATCAGTTGTCCAGCGGCGCCTCGTGGTCTCTAGGATCATCTCGCGCCAGTGCCTTCACTCTGTCCAAGTCTAATCGACAGCCTCCCTATACCCAGACTAGTTCCATCCCTGATCGCGCCGGTTACGGTGTTTGCCTTGGGCAGTGGCCGCGCGGGCGGCGCCAACACCGCAGGCATGTTCATTGCTGGCCGCCTGGTACGGGGGCTTGGCAGCGGCGGCATGATTATATTAATTGACTTGATTGTCTGAGATCTTCTCCCGCTGCGTGAGCGCAGCCCGTACCTTGGTAGCGAGCTGCGGGCATGTGCTGTCGGAAGCCTCATAGGGCCCGTCATCGGCGGTGCCTTCATCACGCGCGACATGGCGATGGTCGTTTTGATCAACCTTCCCGTCTGCGTCTTGACATTGGCGGTAGTGATCCCATTTCTACGTGTCGCATGGAGGAGATCCCGGAGTTGGATGCACTAACTAGGACGCATTGACTGTGTGGGCGACGGCATGTTCATCGCATCCGTCACGTCCGTCTTGATTGGTTCGATCTCAGGGGGCGTTGAATATCCATGAGGCTCATGGACGACAACCTCACCTCTCGTCCTAGGCTTCGCAGGACTAGCCTCGTTCTTTGTCCAACAAGCCTATTGTAAAGAGCCCATAATGCCGTTGCGTCTCTTCGTCCATCGTACCTCGGCGACAGTCTACCTGCAAGACTCTATCGTCTCCGTCCTCCTTCAGTGGTATGTCTACGCCCTGTCTCTAGGCTTCCAGTCGGTGCTCCCAGCATCCCCCCTTGACTCGGGCATCAATATCCTGCCCATCAATGCTTTCATGATTCCCACTGGCGCCGCTGCCAGCGCCCTCCTGACTAGGTTGGGCCGCTACAAGCCCCTCCACTGGGTCGGCTTCAGCGTGCTTGCTCTCTCATGCGGTCTCTTCTCCGCCTTATCAGCTTCCACCAGAACAGCGGCCTGGGCATAGTTCGAAATTATAGCAGGAATTGGCATTGGTCTCCCGCTCACCACCCAGCTACCCGCAAACCAGGTAGTGCTGCCTGAGTCCGACATGGCTGTATCCACCAGTACCTACTCCTTTGTTCGATCCTTCGGCTTTGTCTGGGGCGCAACAATCCCCGCTGTTGTGTTCAACAGTCGTATTGACGCTACCCTTAGCTCGATGACGATTTGTTGTTAAAGGGATGCGCTTTCTGATGAAGGCCCATATGGATTTGCGGCTAGTGTCAAGACTCTTAGCGGTCAGACGTTACAGCCGACTCTTGATGTGTACACGAGTGCCCTGCGGGTCGTTTTAGTTCATAGGACTTGCATTCTCACTAGTAGGCTTTTTGCTCGTCTTCGGGGAGAAGCACGCCGATATGCGAGTTACGCTGGAACGGAGTTTGGCCTTGAACGTAAAAGGCATCTGGACACGCCAGTTGAAGTAGAAAAGTAATGCGGATAGTCCCATGTTGTGTATCATTTGCCGAGTGGCAGGTGTAGTATACATCATATGACTCTACCTTTTGGACGAGGAGCAGTTTTGTAATGGCTATGTGGCCACGGTGAGAGACAAATGGAGTGCTGGATTTTATGTCTTGCCGCTTTGTTCGGATCATCTCGTTACCAAGGAGGCATCGCAGTTCTCATTTTAGCAGCCTTGGAAGCTTAGGGAATTAATTGCAACATTTAAGCCAATGATTTTCACAGTTTCGGCCTCTAGAGATTTCATGTGAGGTGAATTGCAGGCGTTAGGGTTACTGGAAGCCAGCGGGGTGCCCAGGAAAAAAACAAGACTGCCAAAGTATAATGGCCCCACTTAAAGGTACACTGGCGCGATTGGGTGCCTTAGCCCCTCTGTAAAGCACCTAGCCAAAGCTTGACTTTCTTTTTCAGGAATTTTGATATCACGCTTCCGCGTTGCATATTGATTGCTGCCACTAATTTGGTTATGCTGTGAAACGGTCGCCTTGCATTTCCCATGGGACAATATGGGAAAGAAAGGGAAAGAGAAGGCGACGGCGCCTCCCCCGACGTCTGGCAGCAGTGGCTCCTCAAAAAAGGCGTCCAAAGCCGCCACTAATAATAATAATGATGATAACAGCCAGAATGACGACTTCATCATATTCACAAACTCAACCAAAGACCCCAAGCCAAAAAGAGGTGGGCAGGGTTCGTCAAATGCGGGAAAGCCGGGTGCGGGCGAACCAGAGGCTTCCGGGCCGCCAAAGCCCACGGTGAAGCAGATCATCGGGGGAGCCAGCTGGACGGGCAAGCTGCCCGTAAACCTGCTGTCGGAGCATTGTCAGAGGCAGAAGTGGGAGAGGCCCGACTACCAGTCTGTACGTGAGCGGCTTCTCCAGACAAGTGAGGGGGTGTACCTAGTTAATGCGAGCGTCTCTTAGATTAAAGGCAAAGATGGCTTCTCGTATTTCGTCAAGCTCAGCGCTAAGCACCCCAAGACCCAAGAAATGCAGACGCTGCCTCCCTTCAAGCTGCCTCCGGATCACATCCACCTGGTGACCAGATCTACGCCCCTGGAGGCCAAGCATGCTGCGGCCACGTATGCTCTGTTTCGCGTCTGTAGCATGAAGAGGATCGACACGACGCTTCCTCCGGACTACAAGGCCCTGTGGAAGCAGTTCGAGGAGCTGAAGAAAGAGGACGTCAAGAAAGGGAACGCGTGGTTGTACGACGCCGACCCCTTCGCTACCGCTAAGCAGCGGGAGAGCGACAAGGCCGCCGCCGAGAAGAAGCGGAAAGAGCAAGAGGCTATTCGGGAGAAGGCCAAGAACATGCCGGGCGCGGCTGGTTTGGTTCTCCGAAGTAATGCGGCAGAGAAAGGAGGTGGTGGTACTGGTGGCGCTAACCCCATGAAAGGTTGGACCGCGGTGCCCAAGGTTGAGATGGGTAAGAAGACTCGATCCCAATTGGAAGACCTGCTGCGAAGGGAAGCTATCTGGAACCCGCACGGTGTCAAAATGTCACACGCCCAAAAGAGCGCCATCCTCAAGGAGTTGACAAGTTCAGGCTTCCGGAAAAGTCACGTCGAAGAGGCTGTAGAAGAATGTAAAGATCGAGAGGAGACGCTGGAGTGGCTACTCGTACACGTACCAGAGGATGACCTGCCTCGGTGGGCTCTGCCGGAGAGCTATAGTGCGGGCGTATCAGTTGCCGCCACTCAAGACCTGAAGCGGGAGGCAGCTATCAAGCGGCTTTCTCAGTCGGGCTACTCGGCCGAGCTCTGTAGGAAAGTGTACGGCGAGAACGATGGAGATGAGGGACGCACTGCACTAGCATTGCAGCACTTTCTCCTCTCCAGCGGCGATGGTGCTGATGTACCAGACGCTCCGGATGAACCTTTCATCTCCGGCACTCCCGAAGAATGCTGGGCCGATGAGATTGAGAGCCTGGGGTCCGTTTTTGGCGAGAATTTCAAGCGCGTGTCTGACGACGTCTGTCAGATCCGCATTGAGTCCGTCAGAAACGGGCCCCAGAACAACATCGATACTCTGGTGCAAATACGAAAATCTCCCCGATACCCCGCCGAGATCATCCTCACGATCCTGGCGGATCTCCCCTCGTACATCAAACTCAGCCTTATCAAGAAGGCGCTCGCTTACATGAACGAGTCCTTGAGCGAAGAACCCATGAAGATCTACTTCGCGGTCGACTGGATTCAGCAGAATGTCAACCACATCATCGAGAGACCCGGGAAACTCCGAGATATATCTGGGGTCGCCTCGACCGCTGCTGAAGTTCGCACGGTTGCTGCAACACGGCAGAAGCCCGCCCGCCACCCCAAACCTTTAGCATGGGTTGCCGATCCTCGGAGCAGAGAGGAGTGGCAGAGAAGACAAGAGTCGGCCGGCTTCAAAGAAATGCTAGCCCAGCGTCAGAAGCTGCCTGCCTGGCAGGTAAGAGAACGATTAGTTGCCACTGTGGCGCAGAACCAGGTCACAATCATCGCTGGCGAGACCGGTTCTGGTAAGTCCACACAATCAGTTCAATTCATTCTAGACGACCTCTACAGCAAGGGGTTCGGCACTGCGGCAAACATCATCTGTACACAACCTCGTCGAATCTCTGCCCTTGGCCTTGCCGATAGGGTTAGCGACGAGCGTTGCTCGCAAATTGGAAAGGAGGTTGGCTACTCTATTCGAGGTGAAAACAAGACTAGCCACGAGACGAAGATCACCTTCGTTACGACGGGTGTGCTACTCAGACGTCTACAGACGTCCGGGGGCAGCACCGACGATGTTGTTGCTTCGTTGGCTAACGTCAGCCACGTTGTGCTTGACGAAGTCCACGAACGCAGCCTTGACACGGACTTTCTGCTGAGCATCATCAGAGACGTCCTGAAGAAGCGGAAAGACCTGAAACTGGTCCTCATGAGCGCCACGCTCGACGCTGCTACGTTCAAGAATTACTTCGCCACCGAGGGTCTCGAAGTCGGACTCGTCGAGATTGCCGGCAGGACGTATCCAGTCGAAGATTACTATCTCGACGACATCATCCAGATCACGGGATTTACAGTCGGAAACGATAGATTCCGTGATGAAGGGTCATTTGACTCTGAGGATTCGGCGAAGGACCCCGTCAACAAGACGATCCAGAGGCTAGGTTCCCGTATCAACTACTCCCTACTCCTCGAGACTGCAAAGGCGATCGACGCAGAGCTGTACCACAGCAACATGAAGGGGGGCATCCTCATCTTCCTGCCGGGAGTAGCCGAGATCAACCAGACGGTCAACCAGCTGCGGTCGGTTTCGTCGCTGCACGTCCTGCCCCTCCATGCCTCGCTCGACACGCGGGACCAGCGCAGGGTGTTCGCGAGCCCGCCCGCCGGGAAGCGCAAGGTGGTCGTCGCCACCAACGTGGCCGAGCCCTCCATCACCATCGACGACATCGTCGCCGTCATCGACACGGGCCGCGTCAAGGAGACCAGCTTCGACCCCCAGAACAACATGCGCAAGCTCGAGGAGACGTGGGCCTCGCGCGCCGCCTGCAAGCAGCGCCGGGGCCGCGCCCGCCGCGTGCAGGCCGGCAAGTGCTACAAGCTGTACACCCGGAACCTCGAGCAGCAGATGGCGGAGCGGCCGGAGCCCGAGATCCGCCGCGTGCCCCTCGAGCAGCTCTGCCTGTCAGTGCGGGCGATGGGCACGCGCGACGTTGGCGGGTTCCTGGCGAGGACGCCGACGCCGCCCGAGACAACGGCCGTCGAGGGCGCCGTGGCCATGCTGCGGCGCATGGGCGCCCTCGATGGGGAGGAGTTGACGGCGCTCGGCCGCCAACTCGCTGTGATCCCCGCCGACCTCCGCTGCGGCAAGCTCATGGTCTACGGCGCCATTTTCGGCTGCCTCGACGAGGCTATCACCATCGCTGCCATCCTGAGCACTAGGAGCCCCTTCGTATCGCCGCCGCCCGACCGGAGAGACGCCGCCCGGAAGGCCCGCATGCGCTTCTCCGCCGGCGACGGCGACCTGCTCACCGACCTCCGGGCCTTCCTGCAGTGGAATGCCATGGCCGCGGACCGCGTCCCGCAGCGCCAGGTCCGCCAGTTCTGCGACGATAGCTTCCTCTCGTACCAGACCCTCACCGACATCGCGGCCACGCGCGTCCAGTACCACTCGGCGCTCGCCGAGATAGGCATCGTCCCGCCGGCGAGGCCCAAGGCGGTCCCGATGGCGCTCGTCAGGGCGCTGACGGCGTCGGCCTTCACGCCGCAGATCGCGCGCATCCAGTTCCCCGACAAGAAGTTCACGGCGTCGGTCTCGGGGGCCGTGGAGCTCGACCCGGAGGCCCGCACCATCAAGTACTTCACGCGCGACAACGGCCGCGTCTTCGTCCACCCCAGCAGCACGCTGTTCGACAGCCAGGGGTTCTCGGGCGGCGCCGCCTTCGTGTCGTACTTCAGCATGATCTCGACGAGCAAGATTTTCATCCGGGATCTTACCCGTGAGTTTTCCTTCTCCTTTTTTTTTTCTTGTCCTTCTGCGTTCCTTTGTTTTAGCGTATGGAGGTGTGTGCTTGTGTGTGAGAGAGTAAGGGGAGTAGCTGATCCCTTCGTCTGCGCGAACATAGCATTCAACGCCTTTACTCTGCTCCTGTTCTCCGGTGCGATCGAGCTGGACACTCTTGGTAGGGGTCTGGTGGTCGATGGCTGGCTGCGGTAAGTTGTCCATCCGAACACTCGCCCAGTGCGACACGAAGCACTAACAGAGTCCTCGTCTATAGGTTGCGGGGCTGGGCGAGAATCGGCGTGTTGGTCTCGAGACTCAGGGGCATGGTAGACAACATCATCGCGATGAAGGTCGGGGATCCGCAGATGGACGTCCAGGATAACGAGGTCATCAGGTTGGTGGCGAGGCTCATAGAGTTTGATGGCTTGGATGCCTAGATAGAGCCCGGAATACAGACCACCCTTTCTTAAGCAGCAAAGTGGGTGCGTTATCTCATGTCAACACCGCGAAATGGAGTGTTGCTTGATATATAGGTGCTTTGAATTTGTCAAGAGGTCTCCGAGTCCTCTTGGTCACCAGGTAGGCCTATTCGATACACTATTAACCATGCCCCGTCTTCGGTTCTTTTCTTTACGGCGGCGTTGGGTCATCGCCAGATGCTGCTTCAAATCGGATGTTCAAAGGCTGAAAATCCCTCTATATCCTGATCCTCTGTAATTGCCTACCGGAACGAGGGTGCACGAGCATCACCTTTGCCCCTTCTTCCTAGGTGTAGTAGAGCAACGTGGTACCCGGGACCAGAATGGCCTAGCTACCAGACCGTATTCCGGGATCCCCTTCTACCAGCACGCGATGTTCGAAATACTGAGATTGTCTCCGAGCGACGATATGGAAGGGGCGTGAGATGGGTAACGAACACCGCAACATCTCGACTCCTATGCCCGCTGGGTGTGACGACTGAAGCGCATCGCCTGATACAATAACGTTGAGGGACAAGGAGGTCGCTGTATTATTGCTCCTGCAATCACCTGCAGTTAGCTAAATTGAGTTTAATATGACTCTTCTGCTTCTTGGATATCACTATCACCGTTAGGGGCTATGATATGGTTAGACTATATAGACGAAATGTTTCCGGTTGAAGCGCCCGTATCACCGTCTCTTATCCCGAATTCGTCTTATTACGATAGGGCATATAACGGCGCCCTATCCCTCAAATGATGCACTGGCGAAGAGGCAGATTAGAAGCAATGCTCGGCTGAGGCATCCCTCTTGAAAAGGATGTCAAGCACGGCTTTATAGGAGTGGACCAAGTTATTTACTCAGCTGTTTCTACTTTGTGACTAATAGGTAGCACAGAGACATGTTAGCACCTTCATATCGAGGCCCCCACCTTTCCGGCAGGGCTGTGGGTAATTGTCTTCACGCGGCGAGATGGTCGTTACGACATGTGGCTGTACGGTTGCGCCTTTGAAAATATAGGTTGAACAGACGCCCAGATGTCGGAGAGCATGGCATGCATGGAACATTATGTTAGATGAGCAAGTATATCCAGTGCCTTGGTCCAAAGCACGTTTAAGACTGCATTGTTGGGTGGTAATACTGCTAGCTGACCCCTTCTCACCATTCATGAATGTTGATGTGGAAACCACTTGATGTTGCCAGCCATCCACCCACCCATTAACGACATCTTGCCTGTTCGCACAAAATCCCAAGCTAACCGAGCGCCTCATTAAGCCAATCCCTATATCTGTTGCTTCCTAGCGGTGTAGGACAAGTTGTGATGCTCATGTAGCTAACAACTATTCTCGATGTATACTCATTGATAACATATCCCGGCCATACCGCAGTCCCATCGATGGATGAAAAGACAAGCTACGCATCTCGCGGACGCAATCGATAACGCATCTTCATATTGCGTGGATTAGGTGGAATTGGCCGAGGTAGAAAAACGAACGGCTATCCACACCCAGGCTATTCACCGTCGCGCCTCACCCTCAATACGGAATCCTTGATGACAAAGCTCGCGCTCCACTCCCTTGCCACCGTGGCCAGGTACTCGTCGGGGCCTTCATAGTCCATGAGGCGCGCGACACGCTGCAGCGGCGTGACGCCGTCGTCGTTGGCGAGCCCCGGGTCGGCGCCCGCCTGCAGCAGCTCGGCAACGCAGAGCGCGGTCCGCGTGGCGACCATGTCGGCCGTGAAGTCTGAGTCCGCGAGCCCGGATTCGACGGCGGCGCAGAGGAGCGCCAGCGGCGTGTTGCCCGCACCATCGCGCAGGTTGGGGTCCAAGCGGCCCGGGCGGCCGCCGGTCCGTCGGCCGAAGAGTAGGCCGAAGACCTCGGGCTTGTGGCGCCGGCATGCCGCCCGGGTGTAGTCGACGGCCAGTGCCATGATGTCCAGGGGTTCGGTCCGGGATATGGCGGCCGGATCGAGTTTCAGGGCGTATGAATCCGAGTCTGAATCGCAGTCGGAGCCGGTACCAGAACTGGAATCCCAGTTGATGTTTCTAAGAGGCGATGTCTCGAGCATGTACTTGATGAGTCCGAGCGAGGCGCTACGGCTACCGATGGCATATTCAAGCGGTGTCATGTTCTCAAAGGGGAGCGAGCGTCGGATGGCCAATTTCCGGTGAACGTCGGCCCCGTGTCGCATCAGGACGCGGACTGCTTCCCCTTGGCCGAATAAGATGCTTAGATGTAAGGGTGTGGCATCGAGCGCCTCGTAAACCGCGTTCGGGTCCGCACCTCCATTTAGGAGGTAATTAAGGGTGGCGCCAAGTTCGAAAGTGTTCGTTCCCGCTGCCGACAACAAAGCCCTAATAACATAGTCGTTGCGCTGGGCCTTGGTTGAATTCCACCATACTCTGTGGCGTACGATTACGGCCAACGCATCTAAATGTCCCCCATGAATCGCGAGGTCGACAATGCTGTTTCCCTCGGGTCCGCCGGTTCGCCTGTGGATGTCTGCGCCGTAATCAAGCAGGAGTTTGATCATACGCTGGTTCCCCTTGATTACGGGGAAAGAGAGCGGGCTATGGTCCCTGTATGACAGCTCATTCGGATCGGCACCACGCTCAAGGAGCATCTTGGCTAGGCTGGTGCGCGTGAAGGCGGTAGCCCGTATTAAACAGGTTGTGTCGTCATCCCCACGATACGTGACCGGCGCCCCAGCCTTGATAAGGAACTTGGCACACTTCCCCCCTCGGTGAAGGAGTGCGTTGTAAAGACGTCGACCATCCTTCATCGCGTCTTCTGCGCCCTGAAACATATCAATAAGGTATCTGAGCGCGGACGCATTGTCCTGTTCAATTGCTGCATCGATTATATCGGAAAGCTGCTCTGAATCTGGTTGCTTTAACCCGCTCTCTAGAAGCAGGTCTGCAAGTTCGAGGTTGCCGTGTGCTATTGCTCGGGACAGCATGTTCTGGCCGGGCTCGTACTGGAGGGAAAGAGAAGCCCCGTTCGCGAGGAGCAGACGCACGACCTCTGCCTTGTCCTCCACTCGGCTGGTGGTCGCACATATACCATATAAAGCCTTCGCGCAGTCCTCGGCCTGTGTCCCGGGGAGTAAGGCCTTTACTATGCGAAGTAGCTCACCCCTGGGAGATTTGACCTCGGATGCACATGCACTTGTTAGGGCCGTATGACCGACATCGTCAACCGCCGTGGTGCTTGCGCCTGCAGCGAGGAGGACCTCGATGGTGCTGGCCAAGTGATAACGTGCAGCCTGAATCAGGGGAGTCTCGAGATCATAATTTCGAATCTCGATGTGCTGTCCTGAATCTAGCAGAATCCGAACAACGTCATCTCTGCGGGAGGCCTGACCCAAAACCCGCTTCGGTAATCGCACGAAGCCTCGAGAGACAGGGTACGGCTGCATGCAACAGCAATGCAATGGCGACGACTCTAGTTCATTGTATGTGACGTCGACGTCGGCACCAAGCTCAATGAAGCGGAGAGCTTCGGAAAATCGTGAGTACCAGCAAGCATGCTTGAACAGGCTGGCCGGCCCAAGACGTGCGTTGAGTGTGGCACCATGCTCAACCAGCAAGTCTATGGATTCCCAATTACCCGAGTAATAAGCATAGCTCATCGGCGTCATTCCTCGATGATCCTTAGCCTCAACGTCGCTCTGATAGCCGCCCTCTATTAGAAAGCGCGATAACGACGTCAATCCGGAGTAGCAAGCCGAGTGGAGGGCAGTGGCCCGATCAAGTTTTGCTCCGCGTCCTCTCGTGGCAACGGCTATCGAGGCTCCCCGGGCCAAAAGAAGGCGCGCCGTGGAATCATGTCCATAACAGATAGCAGTATGGAGAGGCATCCAAAGGGGGAAAACAGCCTTTCTTCTATACTTGGGTTTGGGTAAACGATCCATTGGGTAAAAACACTCGCAAAGTCCACGCGAAAGGGCGTGAATGTTTGCTCCGTGGTTAAGGAGTAGTTCGACTAGCTCATCGTGCCCCCAGCGCGCTGCGATGTGGAGAGGAGTCCAGAAATACTGCCTTGTGAATGTTAGATCGCCGTCCGAAATGTCCTCGTTGTCACTGTCGTTGTCACTTTCGCTTTCGCTTTCACTTTCGTACGTGTCGCTAATGTCATCGGGATCCTCGTCACTCTCGTCATCGCCATCATCATCATAGTCGGCGCTGTCATACTCGTCGTCAAATATGCCGTCATCGTCATATACGGCATCACCATCATCTTCCAGGCTGCCTTTCTCGTCCGTGTCGCTCTCGAACGTCGACTCCTTCCCTTCCTCATTATTTGACGTCACATCATCAACGGCCGCCTTAAGTCTCCTCATCAATCGACTGCTGAATCCTTCGTAGTACAGCCGCTCGAGTGTTCTGCTCCTCGTTTCTGATTGAACCCACGCAACATTTGGATCGGCGCCAGCCGCCAGCAGGTATTTGACAGGCTGGACATGGCCCTCGTCGACAGCCCAGCACATGACGGCGGGATCATCTTTCACATAACGGTACAACATAAAGATGGTAGTGTTGTATATACGGCGGCATGACCGCGACAGGGCTGCAATGTCCTGAACATCCTCCAACTCCTGAGCGATGAACACCAGGAGCTCCACAGGGAGGCTCAAAATTGAGGCCATGATTGGTTCTATGTGCCCGTACAGTTGTGAGGAGAGGAATTGAGGGCCCAGGTGGCGGATCCGTCCACTCTATGTAACCGCTGGCCTTCTATCATTTGGTCGTCGAGACAAGTTCAAGATGAATGAATATGTAGTCGCGTAAGACGCGTTTTGGTAGCACTTAAAGCTGAATCGAAACTAAGTGCGAAGTACCTAGGTACCGCCGTCATTGGAGGGTAATTGGTCTGTGCTCTTGGGGTTGTGAATAGCAGTTTCCCTTGAACACCTTAAGCTTCAATGCAGACTCCGTACCGACTGGCAGAGTAGACATCACCATGCCAAGTATATCCGAGATGCGCGTGCAGGCTTTCGCCCTAGTGCCATGCGAAGTGCAACTCAGCTGCTTAAGGACGGACCATGGAGACACTGCACGCGGACTGAGAGAGAGAACTGTTGTCTATCCTTGGTAAGACGATGGAAACCGACAAGCCCCTTCTCCTTGCACATCATTATCAATCCTACCTCGCTGGTTTAATCCAACACCATTTCGCCCGACTGCTTTCTGCCCAAAAGTCGCTATACATAAACCTCCCGGAAGCCCTTCCGCTACACACTAAACATATCCACCTGGTTTATCCGGCTTTCCCGGCTTCGGGGGATTCACGCCCCCGTTTCTCCCCTGCTTTGGGAGCCGTCTGTGCCGAGTCTTGGTTCGCCTGCAACGATAGCCACAGAACGTACTGCAGTTCAGGGTCACAGTCCTTGTCCTCGCACGTATCACCGTCCGAGAACGGAGGCGTGTCCCCGGTTGAGCCCTCGTAGTCATCCTCGTGCACCTCTCCCAGAGTGACAGTGGCAGCGGCGTCTAGTTCGTCTCCCAGAGATGAAAGGAACGCGTTTTGTTCGGCCTCCTCGATTTTGTTCGCATAGCGAGGTGGACCCGAAAATGGGTTACCCCTGGCAGTCCACTCATTTCCATTCATGTATCCTAAGGCCTGGGCGATGCCTTCTGTGGAGGGGCTGTCTCTGTTCATTGTGGATGCTCGTTGGCGATCTTGTGGCGCCACTTCGGAAACAGGGTTAATCCACGCAGCCCTCGGACTACGGCGGCTCTGATCGTTGCCCCACGAACCGGAATCCGCCTCCCTCGCATGATGTGAACCTGCCGAGGACCGTGGCCTGAGCATATCCTAAAGGCCATAGCCGATGAATGTCCCGAAGCTTCTGTTTATATGCTTGATGGATTGGGTGGATGATGGGAGTATGTCCGCTGGTGCTCTGTTGATAACCTCGCTTGTAGTCGCGGCTGTGGAGGTATTCGCTGTTGTAGCTGCGGCGGTGACACTGTGATCTCCTGCCTGGTTTGTCGCTGATGTCTCGTGGACAGCATAAACTTCTTTGGACGGCGGATTCTCTTGCTGCTTCTCTTGCTGCTCAGCCCTCTCTACCTCCGCGAATATCGACCTCCAGTTCGGGACGGTGTCCTGAATGTGGCGTAAGCAAGCCTCGTGCATGATGGGCACTCCAAGCGGATAAATGAGTGTTAAAATCCCGAAGCGAGGCGACGTTAGTAGTGAATTTATAGATGCCAATATCGTTGTTCTTATGAACCGAGCGAAAGGGATGATGCGATCGGAATGCTGCTGAGGGATGACTTGACCGGACGACTTGAGCCGACGTGTGGCTCCCTGATATATACGCGGACACTCGCAGAAACAATTATATAATATCCAGTAGTCGCTCACATGGCTGGCTGCTATGCTGGCTAAATCTTCATGCGATGCTTATACACTTGGGATACCCAACTAGTAGGTACGTTTAAGACGCCTTTAGGAGAGTTTATCCTCGGATACACCAAGAGTACGCAGCACAAGCTAAGTTTACCATGCCGGTTGTGAGTCTTTCGGACTCTACTGGCAAGTACGGGTGCGTACACTTCTTTTATTGCCCGCTCTACCTATGCGAAGGCACCACTGCTAGTTGTTGGACCCTGAAGTCGCCGCCCGCTCCATCTGGCCGTATCTGGCATTACCACAAGTCGCTGCTCCCACTCGGGGGAAGAATTGCAAGTACTTAGGTTCGGGACGTCTTGCATATTGCCTACTCGCTTTGCTGTATCAGCTGGGGCCCATCCGCTTCTTATATACAATCCACACTGGAAGACGAACTCCTATCGATGGTGGTGTGAAACCATGTTAATGAAGATATCCAGCGTATTGAAGTAGTCGCTATATACTTTGGAGGTTAAGAGAGCTTTGCGACTTGTTAGATATGATACCGTGATTTCACTTCAAAGCACCTTGGAGGCCCGTGGGCACAATCGAGCTACCTCTGGGATTGCATTTTCGGGGCACAAAGCTCTAAAAAGAAAGCTTGCTCTCAGGCTACTACGAGAGAGACCGGATAGTGTTTGTGCAAGAGGTAAGTATTGTAGGAGGTCTCCTCACTCTTTCCATTCTTTTAGGGGAGGTTCAGCCTACATTCACGGCAGCAAAGCCTTTTGACTCTCATTTCAGAGTAGATGAAGACTAGAGTCTCTGTCCTCCAGCATGCATTCATAGCATAAATTCATCGGAATACCTTCGAAAGAACCTTGCTAGGTAGTTCATTACTTAGATAATTCAGCCTAATGGGAAGCTGCAGAACGAGGCACGATGTTTGCCACCAGTATCACCAAGAGCACGCTCCTCTTGTCTATATGTCGAAGGATGGTCCAGCTTGTTGCCATTGTGCAACATATCAGCTAAGGCCGGTAGGACGTAAGCGAGCAACTCGACCTGGGCCGAGAGCACGTGGCATAACATGGTATTGTGTGCTTTTTCAACACCACCGGCCGCGTCGACTTTTCAGGGCTGTTCGGACGATTGCATGCTTGCTCCGGCGTGCGAGGTAACGACGAGGCAAGCTGCAGGGGGGATACTGAGAAATAGGCCTAGTGCTTCGTAGAATATATTGATCTGACTTTTGAGGGATTGAGAATGAACAAACTACATAATGATACACGAGATCTTGCGGGTAGATGCGTCAGGGCAGCCTTCCTGAGAGCTGACTTGATTCCCCATTCAGACGTGTCAAAATGGACTGCCGTCTGCCACGTCGGACGAGATCCCCCACATTTCCGTCTGTGCACGTGATTGTACGAAGCGCCGATAAATATCTTGGCACTAGACAAGGTAGTGAGACTAAGACAAACGAAAGGTGGGTGGGTTGGGCCCGACGTCCCGGATAATGGGATTATGGCCTAGGTAAGGAAAAGGCAGTATCGAGAGACTGGGAATCAGGCTGGCTTCTAAATCATAAGTTATCAGTGCCGAGAGTATAGCTTCATAGAGAGGGTCAAACAGGTTTGATGTGAATTGTAATGTTCGCATCAACGACCCTTTGGCCAAAATACACACTACGTGTACACGCGATCATGTTTAGTGTCGATGAAAATACGTAGTGCTACGTCATTTAGGCGACTTGACAACTGCCCAAATTCCGGGGGCTATTAATAGGCACGGTATATCTCTCTGATACAGGGAAGTTGGGTCTGGCCTGGTCCAATTCTCATTTAAGATTCAAAGAGCTACCAGAAGCTCACTTAAAAAAGTCTGATAAAGAAAGCCGCAAAACTTGAAAGGGGACAAGACGGGTCGGTTGTGAACATGGGCACTCCCAATCCTCCAACCCATTTCCCCCTCCCCCAGCCCAATGACCCTTGACGCTGTTAAGTAGCATCCACTAAAACTGTCTGCTAGGGTCCAGGACCCACCTCTAATTCCAATCCCACCTCAACTAATTTACACCTGGGCAAGGATGTCGCCATTGTTTTAGCCGATTTCACCTTTCCATTACGCCTGTGTCAAGCTTAAACAACACTCTTTTGATTAACCTATACTATCAAAACTTGTAACAAATACCTAATCAGGTTGTGGCATGAAGAGGCGTCGTACCTTTGCTGGATAGATGGTCGTGGTGGAACTCGAAGTCCAATCATCTGCTTTGTAGTATTATTTCCCTACCGCCACTTGTGCTTTCGCTGCAGATGCATCTTGGGCCGACTTGGAACTAAGCATAACCAACAGTTGCGCCACACGGCCATATGGCTGGCCTCAGCTACTGAAACAAACAAAAGCAAGGAGCGCGAGACCCTGGTGAAGGATTTTTTCCTAGAAGTAATCGAGTCGTTCATGATTTCGACTGTTCCCCTCTTCATTCCTCCTCAATCAGCACATTGAGCATTGTCCACCGACTTGTCCCCCGGTTGCGGACCTCCTTTCCAGCATGTGTCGCTTCCTCGTCTACCGCGGTACTGACGAGATCCTTCTCTCCAAACTAATCACCGACCCCACGCATTCTATCTTGCGGCAATCCTATGATTCAAGGTTGCGCTTAGACACGAGGCGCGGCCCGACAAACCCAGATGGATATGGCGTGTAGGGGATCCCCTCCCCCTCTTCTCCCAGCACACGGTTTTGGCTGTCATCCGAAGATAACTGCTAACTTGTTGCTATAGAGGGTGGTATACCGACCCAAAACTCGGAACTGAGCCTTGCATATTCAAATCGACGACCCCCGTATGGAACTGCTCCAACTTGCCCCGGATAGCCTCTAAGACGGCGTCCCGACTGATATTCGGTCATGTCCGCGCTACGACAGAGGGGTCCCTGAGCGAAGACAACTGCCATCCGTTCTGCCACGGGAGTTTGATGTGGATGCATAATGGTGGGCTGGGTGGATGGAAGTACATCAAACGGAGGCTCGGCGAACGGCTGCATGATAGATGGTACCTCAACGTCCAAGGCGGCACCGATAGCGAGTGGGCATTCGCGCTGTTCCTCGACCGACTCGAGCGATTAGGCTCCGATCCGAGCTCAATGCCCGAGAAGGGCTTCGGTCCGACGGTCCTTCGAAAGGCGATGCTTCAGACTATCGAGGTCATCAATGAGCTCACATCTAGCATCCCGGAGAGGATCGTCCAGAGCGAAAACGTCGATACTAGAAGTCTCCTGAACTTTGCCGTCTCTGATGGCCACAGCGTTATTTGTACACGTTATGTCAGCAGCAAAACCGATGAAGCGGCAAGCTTGTATTTCTCCTCGGGCACTCAATGGGAAGCGCGATCTTCCGCGGGCAAGGATTGCGACTACCAAATGGACAGGCGGGATAAAGGCGCTGGTATTGTACTTGTTGCAAGCGAGCCGCTGACCTTTGAGCGAGGTATTGGGATTATCTTTCTCCTCTATTTGTATAATGCTAAGCTAACCATCTTTTCCCAGAGAAATGGGTGAACGTTCCCACCAACTCGATTTTGACTATCCACGGCCAGACGGTTATGGTCCACCCGATTAATGACGGATTTTCCGAACGCGACCCATATCATAGACGTTCATCCGCGTTTGCCCAGACCAAGGGTCTCACCACCAACGAGAAGGCGGCCGCACGCGTGACGAGCCCCTTAGCGACCCCAGCGGCCGAGATAGAGAACCACCGACTTTTCCCCACGCCCATCATCCCGACTAGTGCTGGGCGGACAAGGGCTTTTGACCCAGGATCGCTCCACGCACGGAGTCGGACAGCGCTGTCCATCATGCAGCCCGCACCGTCTATGTCTATCAGCCGGTCGGTGAGCCCCCCGCCGCCACTGCCGCAGCGTCCCCACCTGGTCCTCAAGTCGCCGACTCAGGGAAACATCAAGAAGAAGCGGCGGTCACTAACCGTGGGCGAGTACCCACACCCGGCCGAATACACGGATGGCGACGCGCAGCTGCCCGAGAGTCCCGTCATGAGCCTGGTGACACGATCCGACATCGGGACCTCGGAGAAGGCGGCGCGAATCCTGGGGATAGGTGCGTACTAAACTTCGAAAAAAGAGGGGGTGGGGTCTGATGGTCGGTAAGTAAGTAGTAGGGCTTTCTTCCGAGATGGCGAATGTGGGAAAGTAAGTGTGCGAGCGCACCTGGCGACCTGTTTCTTCAGAGACGGAGCATGGCGTTCGGCGAAACGAGAAATTGGCATGTCAGCGATTGCGCGTCTCGGGCGATGATGTTGCCTGTCTGTATGTCCTTTGTTTACCTTTATTGCCGCTGTCACCTACCCACATATGGCTGGCATTGTCTTTGGCATCCCATGCATGGCGTTTTGTTGATACGTCTGAATAGAACGGCTGGCTGGCGTTCATTAGATAGGACATTGAATTGAAGTTTTATGAGAACATTTCGCTACAGTGCGGGCGCCTAAGACCAGATCGGATGACTGGTATCTTCATGTTGCTTGCGTCCCTGCAAACTAAAGGGGTTGCCTGGTTTTCCCGCTCGGAGGGTTGTAAATACACTCGACCCCTCTTATTGTGGGAAGGTCTTGCAACTTTATGAGGTCTGTTTCCGATAGATTATGTATGCATCTTCTTACCTGGATTCTTAGCTAATTGCTTAGCAGTTAGGTAGGTTAATACTGGAGACAGCAGGTGATAGTCAGCCCATGAGCTCCATAAACACCGGCTACTCCCACAATAAAAGAAGGGGTCGAGTGTAAAACGGTAGAGCGACCATGTAATGAAGACATGACTTCAGTAACATTATGATCTGGTTTTTGCTGTCAGGCTGGGGACACTACCTGGGCGTCAAGCGGTAAAACCTCCTTATTCAGGGACCGCAAAGGCGCTGTCTGCGGCCTCGGAGCGCAATGCCGTACTACTATGACCTGCGCTTACCTCACGTCAGCTCATATAACATGCGGTCGCCGACACGTTCCGACTCGTCGGATGATTCTGCAGGGATACGAAGCAGGACGTCCAGCTCTACGAGCGTCCAGCTGAAAAGAAGAGCTATTGGAACTGTCGAGGGCGAGAATGCGCCGATGTAAAGGGCCGACGTTGGGAATAAATAATGGGGAACGCAACGGTAGTTCGTAGACATCTCCTGATTTGCTCGAAATCGGACGACGAGCCTCTAGCCTACCCAAAAACGGCAGTCGTGGTTATTCTGACGGTCTCCAAGCATATCTAGGTATTGGAAGTGGACACATACAAGCCACTGAGGTACTTTTAGTTTTAGTTCACCTCTACTGGTCCCTATAGACCAAGCTGGGTCGGGATGTAGATGTATATAGAAAATTGTATGACATGCGACCTCGTAGATGTCGTTCGAAACCTACCATGAAGGGAAGCACTGGCAAAACCGTCTGCAATGTCTAAGCTCATACAAATCTGTATGTGATTCTACCTGGTCATAACGTGGCCTCGGCGGAGATAGCTAACTAAATATACCCTTGTGGCTTGTAGGGATACAATCCTGCGACTACCAAGCACAGTACTAAGCATCTTCTACGGTTAATAACATTTTTCAATTTTTTTTGCTAGCAACATAGGGCTAGGGTTAGGTCCCGGTGAGTTCGGAGGACGGCGAGAGCTCCCCCCATTGGTGTATATGTTTGATATTTTGGGTGGTGGTTGAATGCAGAAACGCGGTGATGTAAAGGGAGAGTGTGACGGTGGGTACTTCGAGAAACCTTCGGAATAGCCTGAAAGACTGTCGAAATAGCTGCCCCGCGAAAACGGCAGTTTCAGCTCGCCTCGGACATCTCCGGCTGCATCACCGTCTGCATCACCGTTGACTGCTAACCCGGCACAGCCTCCCGGGCGGCTGACGCCATGCAATTCTTTCGCGCGCCCAACATCGCTCGCTCCCGCGCTGTCGTCATATCGTTGTTATCCTCGCAACAGCCCCCTGCGTCGGATCATCGTCCATGGGACTGAGCGCATGCATGCGTGAGATTCGGGCGCCGTGGGCCTCGTTGGTCTGCGCCTCGGCAATCAGCTCAGGAGCGATTGCGATTTGACCGCTATTCTGTTTCGATGTCGCCGTCCCGCGTTGGGATGGATAGCGACTTACTTAAATACCCTCGATGGGGGACATCGACGTTACCTGACGTCTGGATGAACCCCCTTGTCCCATCGCTACTACGTCCAGGACAAAGATCTTCACAAAAAAGGTCCGGATAACGACAAGAGCAACTACGCTAGTTAAATCAGAACTACACGCGATCATGTACAAGAACCCTCTCGCGTCAGATAGCGGCATCGACATCTCATACGACGATGCCCAATCATCACCACCACCACCAAAGGGCATTACTAAGGAGCCGAAGGGCGTGCTTCTCATCTCCCAAGAACGCGAGCAAGGAGCTCCCGCCTTAGCCCGCCGCGGCGCGCCTCCTCCTGCCACGCTCCTGACCCTGCCCCTCGAGCTGCGCTTGGAGATCTACGGCTACCTGCTGACTCTGCCCACCATGTGCCAGCGGCGGCAGAAACAGGCAGACACCAAGGACGCGCGACTGCACCCGGCGATCCTGCGCGCGTGCCGTCAGCTGCACGCTGAAGCGCTGGCCTTCCTCCTCGAGACCAACGAGTTCGAGGCGCACCCGACGCTGCTGGCGGCGTTCCCGCGGCTGTTCCCGTTCCCGGCTGGGAGCCCCGTGCGCGACGCGGCGCAGGCGGCACGGGTGCGTCGCCTTCGCGTGCGCGTGAGGCTCGACGTCGAGCTCCCCGACGACGGGGACGGGGACGGGGACGAGAGGGTGCGGCAGCTCGCCGGCCTCCGCGAGCTCGTCCTCGACGTCTGGCAGGCGACCTGGCGCGCCGCCGGCCCGCGAAACCTGCGCCGCTTCGAGGCCGTGCGCGGTGTCGGCCGCGCCCGCGTCGTCGGCAGCATCGGCGGCTTCGAGGGCTACGCGCGCTGGCTCGAGAACACCATGATGCGCGCCCCCGGCGAGGACGTCGGGCCGTTTGTTGGTGACGGCTGCGATGCGTTGACGCTCCATTCGTGATTAAAAGGGGCGTTGGCTGGCTTGCCTGGATAAATGGACTTTGGATACCCGGATATAGAAAAAAAAAAGGATAAAGAGAGACCGAGCGTGATATGGCGCTCGCGCTTATTAATAAAGTAATTGTTACATCATGGCGTTCTTTATGCCTTCGTGGATGTCGTGCACCAGCATCGCAGATGGAGGACCGCTGTGAGTAAGCCCCACCTTGCCGAATTCCAGAAGGAAGGGCGTGTCTACTAAGGCTAGGATGACCATAATCATCCGAGTAAATCTACCCCTGCCGACGTGTTATAGATACCGATTATGGAAATGTTGGCAGGCAGACCAGTTAGATACTAGGTTGGTGATAGTTTGACGCTATGAAGGGAGCTGACTTTCCTCAGGGGAAAAGCGTGCCCCTGAGCGCAGGAGGCCTTGCAAAGCCGGCTTGTGAGATGAGATATCTCTCATGTACTGAGCATAGATTTCCTTAGTAGCACAATAGATCTGTGGCCTTTTGTCCCCCCCCCGGCTTTTTTTTTTCTTTTTTTTTCCCCCCCATGACGGGGTCGGGAGGTTTTGGCTTGCAGCATTCTCCAATCCACGTCTAATAGAAAAGGCTCTCGGGTCGCACATATCGCGCCTACTGCGAGTGAAGCTATGACCAAGGATTCTGCCATTGATCTAATGTGTACTGGAACACTGGCACCGGGACCCTGGAGGGTGGGTAGATACAAGAAGATGAGTGCTTAGTATGAACAGAGATATTGGTATCTCCATGATTTCCCCCTAAGACTCGACAAGCCGTGCTCACTTACGCCTTCTCCAGGGAGCGAATATTGACAATGTCTCCCATCTTTTCATTTTGAATAGTCCGAGTCTACAACCAGTCACCATACATGATATTTCGCAGAGGTGATGCATTGTTAATCTAACGAAACGTCATGCTTTGTTACACAGTCAGGGGATTGCGGCTGTCACCATCCGCATAAAGCACTTAAAGACCGGGTCGAAAAGCTACTGGTCATCGCGATCAACGAAAGCGTCACAAAACAAGTGCCTTGTTCCTGCGCGTGAAGTGAACAAAATGCTGTTGATAAAAGCCTTTATATCCCGCCCCCTCTTGCCTCCATCTCGCCTGAAGGATTTTTCGCCAAGTAGGTCCAAAATCAAGTGCTTCAACAGGAACCAGAAATCCCAGCTACTCCAGACACGGCATCTCATCAAAGGAGCAAACTACACAGAAATCATGGCGAACCAAGGCATAAACACCATCATACTCCGCGAGCTGCGCATGGACCTGGTCATGCAGACTTTCTTGGATTGCCTCGTCAACGAGAAATCGGATGAAGTCAGACAATATTCCACACAGACGCTAGATTCTATGATAAATGTCAGCGAACCTGGGGTCCTCTTACGACGCGAAAAGGCAGAGCTGGTAGGTTCGTCGGCGGCAAAGCAGGCCGATAGGGCAGAGGAATGGCAGACTCAGACTCATAATGACTCCCTCACGGCCTACGAGCGTTACGAGCAGACAACAGAGAAGCTTCAAGACCTTGAAAGAGCCCACGCGAACTGCAAGCAATTCCAAGACGAGTATAACACAGTCGAGACGAAGTTGAAGGAAATGGAGAACGAGCCCAGCGAGGCCCTCGCTAACCCCGCCGACGGAGCAAGAGCACCATCGGCGGCCACGGACTATGTAAAAGAGAACCTCATGCTCACAGAGAAGTTGAGGGAGGTTGACCAGAAACACGACAGGGATCAAGAGGCCCTCCGGAAAGCTTACGATGAGAGCGGACTATACCGGATGCACCTCGAACATTTCGACGCCGACATCCTTGAGCGCAAGGGGCTGGTCGACTTATACTACGGGGAGCTCGAGGAGACCAAGAAAAGAGCTGGCAGATGCTCTATCCGCGCTCAACAACGCAGGGCAAGAGCTCGAGAAGTTCAGAGCGAGCGCAAGCAGCGATTTCGTCGCCGTGCCCGAGGAGGACGTAGTTCCTTATAAACGGCTGGATGCCGGAATCCGAAAGCTGGTCCAGGTATGTTTCGAAACCGGCTTTCCCATGACGCTGCTGTCGGACGAGCAAACAGCCGCCTTCCGTGCCGTCTCGGCCGCGTATGCGCGGTATCTAGGAGGCGGCAATGCCGCCGGCGCCCTCTGTCGAGCATTCATCTGTCAAAGCCTTTGCGGGATGGTCTTAAGTCATGGGTGGGTGTACGGGTGGGACTGTGAGCGTAGAGGCGATGACATCGGCACAGCCTACGAGCTAGGCGCAAACCATCTTACGGGCAGGAGCGCCGATATTACCCGTACCCGCATGATGTTAAGAACAATGATGATCGCCTCACGTTCGACCCGGAGTGGATGGAACCCCCCATGGCGCGACATCGATCTGGCAGTGCTGACAACATAGACCTCGTGCTGTCACCGGCTCTCCTAAGATTCAGGGACAGAGACGGCTCGGACTCATTACTCATTAAGGCCGATGTCTGCTAATTCGGCAAAAGGGATCGTCTTCGAGGTTGGTCCGGAATCAGCCTGACTTGGGCGCTCGGAAGTAGATAACGGTAGTATTGGTCAAAGTCAACATGGAAGAAGTCTTGGGGTGACACGGATGGCGATTCCCGAAAGCAGTACAAAGCACGAAGTCCCCGAATTACCTATATAGTAGTACACTTAATCGAAAAGAAGACAAGTCTTCTCAGAATGGTGTTAGAAGAGTATTATAACATGCCTTGAGTCTACCTTGTATCACTTTGAATGTAGCAAGTCGTCTGTGGCATATTGTACCTACGTACTGTATATAAAGACACCCTTGTCTTTGATGGACTAACTAATGCATGTGAAGCGGATGGCTTGACATCGATACTCTTGTCATCTGGTGAATTCAAATAGCCACAACAAGGACACTCACTACCTAACGAGTAGCGGGGTAATGCCGATAAGGACCCTGCTCAGCCACAATTGTGCATATCCGACTAGTATATGTCGGGGATATCGCGTAAAGCATGCTGAGAAGTCCATGCCCCATGGTTCGCAGAGCGCGTGACTCCCTTGAGGCTCTCGTCATTTCATGTAATCCCAACTAGAGAAGCGTATTTTGATAGCTGCAATTGCGGCGAGGCTTAAACCGACTCACTTAACCTGATTTACCACCATGGAGTTTCTCGAATTCCTGTCGTACATCTTCGGGTGGATTTATACGACATGTTGGTCCCTGTCGTTTTATCCGCAGCCAATAATGAACATCCGGCGCAAAACCACCGGAGGATCGGTCGTTGATTTCCCCTTTATAAACACCTTCGGTAAGTCCCAAACCAGGGCAACGGGATCGAAGCTAGTTCTGTTTAGGATGTTTGACCACTGCCTGTCCGCACCCTCTTACACTGACGCGCCATAGGTTTCCTCGCGTACTTCATTTCGAATTGCGCATTCTACTACTCACCCCTCATCCGTCACCAGTACGCGCTGCGACACAAAGACCTCACCCCGACCGTCGCCTTCAACGATATCGTCTTCGCCGGGCATGCGACGCTCATCAGCGGCATCCTGCTGACGCAATACTTCAAGCCTTCTCTATGGGGCCTGGATAATGCAGCCGGAAGGCGGCCATCGCGCACCATCCTCGGCGTCTTCTTCGGCTCCTTCGTCGCAGTCACCGCTGTCATCTTCATCGTGGTCTCGACGCCCCCCGACTCCGATCCGAAGACATCCTGGGCATGGCTGGATGTGATGTATACGGTCTCATATGTGAAGCTCGTCGTCACGGTCGTCAAGTATGCGCCGCAACTGCTTCACAACTTCCGTACCCAGTCTACGAAGGGCTGGGCGATCGGGGCCATGCTGCTGGACTTTGCCGGAGGCAGCTTGAGTATTGCGCAACAGGCGATAGACGCTTATCTGCAGCGCGACTGGTCGGGGATCACGGGGAACCCGGTGAAGTTCGCGCTTGGGAACGTGAGCATGTTATACGATCTCGGTTTCATGACCCAGCATTATATCCTGTATAGAGACGATAGTGAGGAGAAACACGGAGAGGGGGGATCCCTTCTTGAGAGAGGAGAGAACGACAGGAGACTGGACTGAGATGTAAGTCGGTGAAGTAAGTACGATCGCTTTAAAACCCTGCAGACGAATATAGAGATATTCATATAGGGGTTCAGCCACAGATGCTGCGCCACTTGGCAGAATTCAAATGCAAGTTATGTAAGTAGCCGCATAACGGGGCTTTGGGGGGGTTAATTAGAAATGTGGGGTGGTCATTATCGAGCCCGATCTCGAGCTTCACGCCACCACATCCAACAGCTGACACCCGTACTTCGTGGCAGCAAGCTGTTCGACTGAGACTAGACTCTTTAATTATCAAGCAGAGCTATAGCAGCTATCTGCGTTTCATGTTTTCCCCCTAACATCTTTCCTACTCCCCCCCGCCTCCTACTACCGGCATGAGCGGACGGCTTATAGCAGCGGCCGGGCGCCTCCCCGCAACTCGCCCGGCCATCGTTCGAGCGGCACGTCAATACCATCAACTGCCTTCCGGTGGCCTCCTTCGTGCTGACGCTGCTATTCGCGCTACACGACGACGGATGTGGCTTCCAGGGAACTCCTTTCACAATGCTGTCATCGTCCGTAACGCGTCCTTTGCGCGGTTTCTACCAAAGCTGGCTGTCAAGTTCCTAAGGATACCAGCCATGGCCGGCGGTGTGATGATAGGCGGATTGGCCTGGATACAATATCAAGCTACGCGTATGTCGCTATTGCGAACAAAGCCTACTGGAGGTGGGCGACTTGCTAACTGCAACGCAGAGGCGGGTAATATGGCTTGGGACATGGTCACCACCGCGGGGGGTACGGTTACGGCTACGGCGACGAGCATATTCGATGGGGCGAAAGATATAGCAAGCCAGACCATGCGAGGATGGGAGAATACAAAAGAGAAGGTCGAGGTACCAGTATGGATGCAGAAGATCCTTCGAATACAAGAGGAGATAGGCACAGGCAAGCAGGGAGGCGGCCCGGGAGGGGATGAAGAACCCCCGAAGCAGAGCAGAGCGGGTGCTGCCGTTGCTGGCGCTTCTGCTGCGGCGTACGGCTACGAACAGTCGTCCGAGGATGACCCTCGAAGTCCCGATGAGGTAGCGAGGGACGATCAGATGATGGTGCTTACCAAGAAGATGATCGAGATTCGGAACATCCTTGCCAGAGTTGGACAGTCGAGCGCCCTCACCCTCCCGTCAATCGTCGTTATTGGATCACAATCGTCCGGGAAGAGCTCTGTATTGGAGGCCATCGTGGGACATGAGTTTTTACCTAAAGGGACCAACATGGTTACTCGGAGACCTATTGAACTGACACTCATCAACACTCCTGATTCCAAGGCCGAGTATGGGGAGTTTACTGACCTCGGCCTGGGCAAGATATATGACTTCTCTTCTATCCAGCGTACTTTGACCGAGTTGAACCAAGCCGTCTCCGACCGGGAATGTGTTTCAGACGATCCGATCCGCCTTTCGATATCCTCACCAACCGTCCCGGACCTGTCTCTCATCGACCTTCCGGGATATATCCAGGTCGTTGGACAGCATCAACCCTTAGAGCTTAAGCAGAAAATTTCAGAGCTTTGCGACAAATACATCCAACCACCCAATATCATCCTCGCTATCTCAGCTGCTGATGTCGACTTGGCAAACTCGGCGGCCCTGCGAGCCAGCAGGCGGGTCGACCCAAGGGGCGAACGGACGATAGGCGTTGTGACTAAGATGGATCTCGTCGACCCTAGTCGGGGTTTGTCTATTCTTGCTGATAGGCAATACCCCTTACGATTAGGGTACGTTGGTGTCGTTACCCGCGCACCAGCGACGACTAGCCTCTTTAAGAAGGGCAACTCGAATCTCGCATCTGCCATCAGCAAGAACGAGCATGCGTACTTCTCAGCTCATCCCCTAGAATTCGGCTCTGGAACCGATATCCAAGTCGGTACTTCAACATTGAAGAAGAAGCTCATGCACGTGCTAGAGCAGACCATGTCGGCTAGCCTGCAGAGCACGAGTGATGCGATACGACAGGAGTTAGAGGAGGCTACCTACGAGTTTAAAGTCCAGTACAACGACAGACCCCTATCCGCCGAGTCCTATCTAGCAGAGAGCTTGGATGCCTTCAAACACTCTTTCAAGCGGTTCGCCGAAGAGTTCGGCCGTCCACAAATGCACGAGCTTCTGAAGAACGAGCTTGACCAGCGTGTTCTTGACCTATTAGCGGCACGATACTGGAATAAACCTATCGAGGACCTATCTGTTCCACCCCTCGAACTTGACAACCTAGCCGATCTCCCTAAAGCCGATCCTAACACTCCCTACTGGCGTCGACAGCTAGACGCTTCTACCTCGGCGCTCACTAAACTAGGTGTGGGTCGGCTTGCTACTACCGTGGTAGCGAACTCGATTCAGTCTCACATCGACCAGCTCATTAGCCACTCGACCTTTGTCAACCACCCTTTCGCGCGGCAAGCAATCACCGAGGCAGCATCTAGTATTCTGAACGATAGATTCTACAGCACTAGTGACCAGGTAGAAAACTGCATCAAACCGTACAAGTTCGACATTGACATGGAGGAACGCGAGTGGTCAGCGGGCCGAGATCACGTCCAGGGCGTTCTGAAGAAAGAACTGGCTGCCTGCGAAGGAGCTATGACCAGCCTTGAGGCGGCAGTGGGAGGGAGGAGAAAGTTGAGAGAGGTCATGACCTTCGTTGACAAGGCCAGGAAGGGTGATGTTGTCGTCGAAGGAGAGACCCGCAGCGGTGCGGGAGGCTTCAGTGCCGCGCTTCTCGCCAGAGGTAAGACATCTACTATCTCCTGCATATTCCTAGGCATCGACTAACAAAAAATTAGGCCGGGAGGCCATCTTCCTCCGCGACCGCGCTGAAATCATCAAGATGCGGCTGCATGCGGTGAAGTCGAAGCAGTGCGCCACTATGAAGAACAAGTATAACTGCCCGGAGGTGTTCCTGGACGCGGTGGCGAGCAAGCTGGCGGCGACGGCGGTCTTGTTCCTCAACGTGGAGCTCCTGTCGGAGTTCTACTACAACTTCCCGCGCGAGCTCGACCTGCGCCTCGGCCGGCACCTGACGGACGAGGAGATCGAGCGCTTCGCCAAGGAGGATCCCAAGGTCAGGCGCCACCTCGAGGTCATACGGCGCAAGGAGCTGCTCGAGCTCGTCCTCGAGAAGATGGAGAGCCTCCGGCAGATCGAGGGTAGGGAGCGCGAACGGGGGGAGAGGCTCAGGCCCGGAATGGCCGGCAAGGAAAAGGGACGCGACCGCGACCGCGGGAAGTGGGGTCTCTTCTAGTGAGATAAGAGTGACGCCGTCGTCACCGCCGCGGGGGTGGAGCCCCATCATAGGACTGATATGCAAAGATCACGACGAGAATTGGAGTTTGGGGACCGTGCCTATTTTCTGTTTATCTGAGAGAGCCGGAGATGGTGTTTTTTTTTTTTTTTCAATGGTGGGGTCTCTTGTTCATCCTTGTTACGGTAGCGCATATAAAATTATCGGATGCCGTACTTTTCGCCCTACATAGTCCTATATAGTAGGCTTCCCGCTCAGATAGATCCTGCATCATCGGGCTTTTCTTTTCAATATTTTTAGCGGTACTGCTCCAATAGCATCTTTTACGACATGTGTGTCTTACATCTCTGGATATTGTCTTGTCTAGGTATATGAGCATGGATACACTCAACATGTCGACTTCCAATGCCCAATGTTCGGCTTAAAGTCCCTGGACTAAGCACTTTTCTCATATCGTTCTGAACACCCGATCTGTCGGCGGAACGATCAACACCCAACGTGATTCTCATCCCGGTTATTCCCTAGCTCGCGAATCAAAACCGAGGCTACACAGAGTCGGCCAGTATCAGACGTGGGGTTTCTGATTCCCAAGACTTTCGGGAGTTTTTACCTCTCGAGTAGCATGGGGGTAGTATCCTTGGCAACACAAGGCCTCTCCATAAGCCAAGCCTACTACCCCAGATCCGCCACGGCGCCACCTGATCGTGTGCGGCGTCCTTCTCCTCAACAAGCTTTCATCCACCTTCCTAATTCGGGGCTCCATTAACGCACACAGAGGAGGCTAAGCGACTGGCTCGCATTTTCCTTCATTTTTATAGGCTGATGGACCCGGAATTTCTACGACATGCCGTAACAAACTGCCAGTGGCTTAAAAGCCCCCGGCTCGATCCGCACGCTGAGTTACACGGCCAACAGCACATCAAAACCCCAGTTTCCCAGGGTTTAACTAGAACGTGGAGAATGTCCGACCAAGGCAAGTCGTCCTAGCGGGAGCACGAGTCCCCCGCTTGCGGAGTAGGGTACACCGGGGGAGTAAAAAGGGCCGAAGGCCTGGCCGACGAGTATAAAATCACGGACAGGGCCCTCCTGCCCCCGCCGAGGTGCTCCCTCAACGTAATAGATTACTCACTGTGATCGTCTCGATCGAGTATATATCAAACAGCTCAGTCAACATAGCAACCGCCGCCTCGTGACCTGTGTCTCTCTCGTTGCATATAGCACATTTCCCTAAGGATATGGGTAAAAAATGGTATCAGACACACGCTCAAGGGACGAATGACCCTGCAGAGGTCCGAAATGGCTACATTCATCTGATCGCGCTCGTCGCGTCCATGTCGGCCCTTGCCAGTATGTTCCCATTGGTCCTAGGCTGGCCCTAGAACTATGGACTGCCATACTTACGCTGTGTCTTATAGTGGGCTACGACACCGCCGTCATTGGTGGGACGATGGCATGTAAGCAAAATTTTTCCAGTCGCACCCTGTACTTGCCCAAGCTCGCCGTATAGCAATAGCTCCTCGTGCAATGTATTCTCTGTGTTGAAGTCTCTCTGGGCCGTCTCTCGCCCCCGAAGTTGAGGTCTGGAATCATAGCTGATCCTGGATGCGTTAGTGGACTCGTTCGTCCGCGATTTCAGGGTGGACCAGCTTTCCAGGGCTGAACGTGATACCACCCAGGCCAACATCGTGTCGACTTTCCAGATCGGCTGCATGTTTGGCGCGCTGCTGACCTTCCCCATCGCGGAGAAATGGGGTCGCCGCATGGCGATTATGGTCGGCGCCGCCACTTTTCTGGTCGGAGGGACGCTGTGAGTACCTGTGTTCTCCGTTCCGAAAACTAAGTGATGTACTAAGCTTTGGTGAAGCATGACAGCTGCCATGGGAAATATGTCGATGATCGTCGCGGGGCGGGCCGTGGCCGGGCTGGGCATCGGCTGCACCTCGCTCACGGTCCCCGTGTACATCTCGGAGACGGCTCCGCCGTCGATCCGCGGCCGCCTTGTGGGCATCTTCGAGATCGCTAGCCAGGGCGGCGGCATGCTTGGCTTCTGGATCAACTACGCGACCGACCGGACCATCCCGGTCGAGAGGCAGGCCCAGTGGATCGTCCCCCTCGGTGTCCAGCTCATCCCCGGTGTCCTGCTCTTCTTCGGCATGCTGCTGTTCTGTCCCGAGTCCCCCCGCTGGCTCGCCAAGAACGACGACTTCGAGGGGGCCGAGAGGCTTCTGTGCAGGATACGCAACCTACCCGCAGATGTAAGTGGCATTCCATCCGCGCCTCCTGTGGCGCCACCCCTCTCAAAGAACCTTCATGTAATGGCCCCGGGACGCACACCCTGGCCTATTTCGCATATCAGCTGAATGGCGCACCGATATAGACGAAGAGACGCTGACCCCGCTTTGCAGCACCCTTACATGCAGCACGAGATGGGCGAGATCCGCGAGCAGGTGCAGCTGCGCTCGACCAACAAGATGAGCAAGAAGCAGCAGTTCCGGAAGCTGTTCGAGAAGGGGACGCGCAACCGCGTGGCGATCGGCGTGGCGCTCATGTTCCTGCAGAGCTTCACGGGCGTCAACATCATCACGTACTACGCGCCGCGCATCTTCGAGAGCCTCGGCATCGCGGGCACGTCGACCAAGCTCTTCTCGACGGGCCTCTACGGCATCTTCAAGACCCTCGGCATGATCACCTTCACGCTCGTCGTCGTCGAGCGCGTCGGCCGCCGCAAGGGCCTCGTCTGGGGCGCCGCCCTCGGCTGCGTCCCCATGTGGTACATCGGCGGCTACGTCCTCGTCGCCGACCCCGTGGCCGTCGCCGGCGGCGGCGCCGTCCAGCAGACCGGCTGGGGCTACCTCGCCATGGTCGCCATCTACGCCAACGCCTTCATCATCTGCGCGACGTGGCAGGGAATCACGTAGGTTCCCCCCTCCCCCCCAGCCCAAACCACATCCCATCCATCCATCGTTGATCTTTCCCCTCAGCCGTGAGAAGACGGGAGCGTGGGCGTTCTGTGCATCTGCTGACCATGTTCGTAATTCTATCTAGTTGGACCTACGCCAGCGAGATCTTCCCCCTGGATATCCGCATGCTCTGTGTTGCGTTCACCACCGCCATTACGTGGCTCGGAAGCTTCATCGTCGCCCGCACCACCCCGTACATGATCACCGGGCTCGGGTACGGGACGTACTTCGTGTTCGCGTCCATCTTGATGGCCATGGGTGTCTGGGCGTGCTTCTTCGTGCCCGAAACTAAAGGTAAGGCATTCGATTTTTTCTTGGCTATGCGCATCTTTTGCTAACGTTTCCACGCTAGGTATCACTCTGGAGGAAATGGATGCCCTATTCGCCAGGCCGGTACTGAAGACGTGCTGGGACCAAATACGAGGCAGGAGAATCCCGCTCGACCTGCTCGAGGCGGGCTCCGTTTCGGGGGAGAAGGCACAGGCAAAAGAGATAGAGTAAAAACCGGGGAATCGCCGGCGGGGTCGGGACCGACGGGCTCATGGCCAGGATTTCCACCTGGGCGGCGCAATCCGTTTGTGCTACGTCGCTTGTCTCGATCAACACTGCGTGTTGGCATTTAGCGTTTAGACGCATAATTAAATGTTGATTGTTCCGCCATGTTGCTGCATGATTTTGAGCGATTATGTTGGGGTAGTATGTACGTATGTGTACGTCTGGGTACTTACCCTTTACTTACCCCTTTTCCTTCTTCCAACGGTCTTACCGATTTAGCACGGCTGAGTTTGGACTGGGCGGATGAACCCCAATACCGACGCAAGGGATAGAATATAATCAGGAAACAATTCCATTCAATCGCCCACGCCCGCATACTTTAGGTTCATTTTGCAAACCCCCCCCCCAGCTCTTTTCATTTTTCTCTTTCTGCTCGGGGAGGGGGTGTCCCGGCTTAATGTCAAGCTGCCTAGAAGCTCAGCTGGCACCTGCGGACAGTCTTAGCTGCTCATATGTCATCCAAGCCTGGAAAATCTGGACTCCGAGACCCAGAAACCCCAGAATGATGGCAATAAACACGCCAGCCAGAGTGACCATCATGACATGCCTAGCCCCGCTTCTAGGTTCCAGCCATTTCTCCAGCAATCCGCGCGGGGTCGGATTGGTGACCTCTTCGTACAGATCCACGAGCCTGGCGCCAAAGTATGAGTAGGGGGTCTCAGTTTCTCCGGCCAGGCGGTATGTTGAAGACTCGTACCGCAAGCAGTCCTCGTCGAAGCCTTGCTTTCTCACAAGGGAGCGGAGGAGGCCCTGAGACTGGAGATCCGAAGGAAACAGGACCTCCTGGATGGAGTCGATCACCTCGAGTGCGAGCTGCCGGGGAATCAATTCGTGACTGGGTTGAGAACAAGCGTCAGACGACATCTCCACTTGATCAGTGAAGCAGCATATCATGCGCAGCAGACCCGGTATTGACGCACCATTTCTTGGAATCCGAATTGCGTTTTGCCGCTGAACATATCAAATGTTCCTTCAGGACAGCAGTGTGATGGTATACGTCTACCATCCCTGCCCTGTGGTCGAGCCGGAGATGGTTATGGAGGTCATCTGTCGGACGGAACCGGAGTCCAGCAACCTTTCACAAACTCGTTGCTCTGAGCCTACTGAAAACCTGCCGCGATCGGGGCGAGTAATCATTCTCGCCAAGTGTCGGATAGGCAGTTTGCGGAAATGCCATCCTCATGAAGTCCTCCCGGGACATGCTGGTGTCCCACGACACCGGTTTTGTCCCTAGCTCCAACAGACCTCCGCTTGCGCAGCTGTTGGAGCAGTTAACCATTAAGGCTATTCGCACAGCCATGTCAAAGGCTCTGTCTTTGTCTTCTGGAAGCGGCGCGGATGAAGCCACTGGGCTGGAACCGCGCGCGGCTGGATGGCCGAAGGACTCTGTAATGGAACTTCGCGAAGCATCGGGGTGTGTTTGTATGAGTTTTACGATGGAGAGTATGTCGCCATGGCAAGATAATGCCGGCGTGCTTGAGAAGAGCGACTCAGGAACGTACGACGAGGTTAGTGCTTTGTAGTACTCAAAGAAGCCCCTGAGCTTATTGGCTCGTTGCCACGGGCAGTGTGCTTGACGGCAAGGCTGTGAAGGGGTTTCGACACAGCCATCGCATATTTGCCAGTCCCAGAGCATGGTACAAAGAGTTTGAAACTCCTCGTCTCCTGGTATCTTGAGAGGGAATGGCAAGTCTGACATCTTATCGCTCAGTATAAGAAATGCACGGAAGTGGTGAACGGTAAGGTCTACACGAGGGTCTGGGAAACAGCATTCATTGAACTTGAAGCCGCCATTTCTCGACCTTCGAGTGTGCCTCCCCAGAAAGCCTTATCACGCCAGCAAATGTGCAGGGGCAGTCCCGACATTGTATCACTACCTGATTGGGTTGTCAATCGCGTCGTCGAAACGGGGCGGTGGCAGTGCCCGCGGTGCATGTACTCACTCTACTCCAATGGCTGGCAGTGGTCAGCCACCCTTGGTGTATCGGCATATTTCGTCCTAGCCGCTCGGTTTCGGTCCGCCCCGAAAAAAAAGGGTGTTCTGGGAATGGTAAGGTCCATAGCCAGCCTTTCTTCCTGATGCAGCTTTCAAGCCCCGGGTCGCGGTTGATGGTGTCGTTTCAAGCTTACGAGGTTGTACCTAACACCACCGTTTTAATCTCGAGTTGCAAGGCTGTTTCCCATGTCATTCACCATGGAACTCAGCTCGGAGAATGGGACCTTGTTGGCAGAAGAGCCGGGCGGGCCCTATTTTCTGTTTCGTCAAAACAGTCGAATTGGCCATCATCGGGTACCGAGTCCGACTGAGGAAGTCGCGGAACTCTTAACCCGAGCGCCTTCCCCCAGGCATGGCAGCTTTACTCCATCAACCACCAACAGCCGGTCATCACGCAAAGACTCGCAGCAGGCGTCTGATTCCATACCTGATTCCATACCTGATTCCACCCCCAAGTCCTCGCCGGAATCCACTTCGGGGCCCAACCAAGGAGGGGAAGCCAACAACCATGGGCTGTCTGGTAGCGTGCTAGAATGCACTGTTCATCCTGTGGTTAAGAGCGCCTTGAGCGATGTGTCAGACGCGAGCGTCAAGCATACAGTACAGGTCCCTGTAGCCGCCAGGCCGCTGCGCGTCATATTTCCCACTTCACAGGATCTTCTCATATTTGATCTGAAAGTGGACGTCCCTCTGAAGCAGAGATTCAACGACATCCTGGACAGGCTAGAAGAACCACTCCTAAAGTATATGCAGAAACCACGAGAACGGTATCAACCAATCTCGGTTAGGTTCGGATATCTCGGCACTTCCGAACATGACGTCAAACCTTCGATAATTGTTTTTTGCTGCGAGGAGAAAAGCAAGAGAGTCGGGAAGTTTTTCAAGAAATCCCTGGCAAAAGACCTTTGTCGTCCGCCGGATAGCGGGTTCCCGACCTTCGAAGTCTACGTCGTGGGATCTCGCCCGTATCCAAGACTTCGGAAGTTCGATGTGGAAGTGCAGATTGCTACCCCAGAACTAGCGCTGGGCAATCGAGATGTTGAGACATTTTGTGGTGCACCGATCCGGCTCCTCGCCGAGGCATCGTCCAAACAACTCTATGCAACACTGGGCGGACTCATTAAGGTTTCTGTGCCCGGTTCTGACCCCAAGTTCTTCGGAATGACAGCTGGCCATTTACTCGAGAACTGGAGTGATATACGAGAATCGGAACTGGCCTCCGATTCCGATGAGACTGAATCAGATGATTCGGACGGCTCAGAAGATGACACAGAGAGAGATCCGGCCCAATATTCCGACGAGCACACCGACTCATGGAAATTTAGTCAGTATCATCCAGTGAATACGTCGATTGTCACACCAACAACGGGGCCTGGGGCCTTTCACGGTTGTTACTACGACTGGGCGGTGTTCGAAGTCGATGAGGCGAGGAGAAACCTCTTTCGAGCACATACGCTTACTGAGCAGCTTGTGGGAGATCTAATTATGCCTCGGGAAAAGACTATTTCAAACTTCGAGAGCCCTAGATCGGTGGTTATGCCCAGTACTTCTGGACCAACGAGACGGGGATCTCTTACTGATGGACCGTCACGGCTGCTTCTTGGACCTGGAAGGGCTCTTGTTAAGACGCTTATGTTCACACTTGGCGATGGCCGTAGTAAGTTGCTGGCTTCTGTTATCCCAGCAGAGTCCATACCTAACGATATCATGCAGCAGTAGTAGATGGCGACTCAGGCTCCTGGATTGTGGATCCCGAGAGCTTTGAGGTATTCGGCCACATTGTAGCGTCCGATATACTCGGCGACATATACGTGGTCCCGATATGTGATTCATTCAAAGACATCAAGGAACGCCTTCATTGCTCGTCTGTCACTTTGCCGACTGCTGACGACATCCACCGTGCAACATCGCCGGCGAAGCTTAAAGTGACCGAGGATCCTTCCTGGCGAGCGATGCGCTTGGGAATCAGCTCTGCGCCTCTTGGTGAAGAGTTAGCGGACCCATCGGCAGTGCCATCGCCGACGTCCAGCTTTGCCGACTCGCTGAAATTTCCATTGGATACCAGCACTCGCCTTCTCACGAGGGCAGAACCACCGACATGTTTGAGTGCTATTCCCCATGAGCCGAGCGATCCCGTTCAACACTATCTTGGCTGCCTCCGATTTGAGGAGCGGAGGGCGTATCTTGAGTCCCTTCCCGAGAATGTCAAAGCCAGTGTCAGAACCGAGGTTCGAAGAATCCTTGCGTTCCTCGCCCAATTACAACAAGACGCCGATGAACGAAACTCTGTCACCTTCTTGCGAAAGAGCATGATGAGTTGGAGATATTCTACTCAGTACAAAAGAGGCATGGCGCAAGTTGAAGGTGGGACAAGTCAAGAGAATTGGCTGGTTTTGCCGGACCAACAGCCACTCTCGGAGCCGGCCACGAGCACCAGACCTACCGGAAAGCACGGGAAACTTTCACCGACTGATCTTGTCGATGCTTATATTATTGAGTAGCAAAGACAGCGACAGGAACATGCAAGCTGGGACTCCCTCGCCCAGACAGGGGGATCGTCCTCTCCGGAGCAACTTCCCGCGGATCGCCTCGTGCCGATAGACGAGCAAGGAAAGAACGATCATATCAGGGGTCATTTCCCTTCGCAGAGAATTTCGCTAAGTGATCTCATGAAAATGATGGGTCCCGCTAATCAAGATAACCTCTTGTTCGGCCGTAGTATGTCCGATAGGATTAGGTATTTCCACATTCCCGGTAATAACATGAAAGTAAGTGGCCCACGCCATCCTTGGTGGAAAGTTTGCTAATTTGTTCCCTAGTGGATGGAGGTATGGGGAGCGCCGAATGCTGAATCCACGGGAGTATGCAAAGAGCACCAGCTGACGTCTCATACAGGAGGTGATCGCGAGTTACTATGGGGAAGAAATGCCACACACTGGCAACACTCAAAGCCGGGGACAAACACTGAATAGTGTGTTGCTCGGGTGGCAATACTGGCGCGGACAACAGGTCGGACAGCCGCACTCTCTCCACATGCGTCCTCTTTGTGAGGTTATCTCGACAGGTAACGCTGCCTTTATCGTATCAAGCTCCGTCTAACGTTTTGTAGATGCGTCACGAGTAGAACCATTGGCGAAGACCACGGTCTTGTTTGTATGCACAATCTCCTTCTGACCCCGACGTGTATGATTCGGACTAGTAAGCTGATACTATTCAACGAAGATGCCATATCTCCACTGGGAAACATCGCGCAGGCAATCCAAGATGCAAAATTTCATAGAGAAAATATCCATAAACAGCAGTCGGAGATATGCGGGAAAGACCAAAGCAACCTCGGGCAAACGGGGGAAAAGAAAAGGCTTACAATCATCGCGACCGCGCCTTGCTGAAGACTCGAGAAACCCCGTTGACCAAGACTCTTCAAAGCGAAGCGCTCAGCGGCCACGAAGTATTTCTTTAGACTCTAGTCTCTCCAGAGGCATCAGCGGGAAAAAGACCTACGATACCCGAATACGACTAATGGTGGCAAACCCCCTCGGCCAAGTCCTCCTGGACGCAGCCTCCCTGTATGAGACTCTATCCACGTACCGCGACAAGCTGCTCCTCGAGCGGTACCTGCACAGTGACCCTCCCCTTCACCCGCGTCGGACCCTGGATCAGGCTTATTACGGGACACTGATGACTACCAAAGTTCGCGATCGTGACAAAGTGGTGCATCGAGAAACTAACGTTACTCCGGAAGAGAGCAGACCGGTAGCCCTGCGAGGCTCCGTCGCTGGATATCACTTGCGGCGATCCACTAGCCAGCTGGGACAGATGAATGATGGCGGCGGTGTTGACAACGCCACACGCAATTGGGCCAAGTCTGCAAGGAATCGAGAGGACCGTCATGACACTGCCTCGCCGGTTCCCCGGAGACCTCTTCTCATGGTTGACCAGCTGTGGATGTGGATCCTCGACGAGCACACGATCATTACGTCTTTCCCGGAAGTGCAGGACCACGGCGGAGTTCACAAGTCCATCCGCGCCCGGCTCAGGGTCGCGCGCGAGCCCCCAGTGAGGTCGGTGTATGACTTGGCGCTGGTCGTACTCGACGAGTGTTTCAATTCCATCTTTGACAGGCCGCACGTGGGCGAGCGGCAGGTAAGTCGGAAGTCACTTACACCCACGGCGGCCACAGAGGCTAACACCCCCGCAGGGTCAGAAGATGAATATCATCGAACTCTTCACAGACGCGATTGGCCGGGTGGTAAGCCAAGCAGATAAATGCCTGTCGGACGATGCGAGCCACAAGGCTGTATGGAGAGGCATTAATTGTATCAACTAACAAGATATACAGTCCAACCAACAAGTCATCCTATCTCGGCAGCTGCGGCACTGGAGCGAAAGAGCGAACGAGATCTACAGGTCCAACTCCAAGACTTTCAGCACAGCGAGTCTGCAAGTCCCCCTTCTGGACATCAGCCTTGAGGGAAGGCTCCTCCGTGAGACAAAGGACGTCCTTGAGGAGCTTGACATCATGCTGCACTTCATGCAAACGCAGCGAGGCATAGGCGACAAGTTCGTGAAACAAGTCGAGCACATGCTGGACCCGGAGGCCAAGTGGCGAGACAGCTTCTCCAGCCATGACTGGACTTCTGGCCGCCGGCCGCCCCCGCCGGCGCTCGCTCGACGGCCTGGTACTGGGCCTGTCAGTGCCGAAGATGAGCGAAGGCGTCAGCAGTTCAACTGGTTCCGCACCAATGCTTGCGATATCATGTGTCGGTTTGTTGACAGGATCGACGAAGTTGAGGACCTGAAGTCCGCGGCGGAGTCCACGGCGCTGGGCGTAAGTTTCTCCACACTTGCCACTACTGGCACAGAGGCGGATCTGACACTTGTCCACCTTAGCTCCACAACCTGCTCGATCTCAAACAACAGCAAGCAGATATCGTTCGACTGTGGCAGGTCACGAAGCTGGACGAGACCGCCAGGAAAGATCGCATCATGATGGTGATTCTCATGGTAAGTTTCCTCTTCGTAAGTCTTCATTCCTAACTCCGCGAAATGGGTGGCCAAGCTGACGGGTATAAAAGGCGCTGGTCTCAGCCTTGGCGGCTCTGTTCAATGAGTTTCCCTCAGCGAGCTCCGGCCTCCGCTGGCTCGTTCTCGAATTTTTTAAGTCGCTCCATTTGCATTATATTTTATTATTAGTCAATATTTTGCTATGCTAGTCACCTTGACAGCTGTCGGTGTCGTACAGTACTTAAGGGTATTTCATGGTCGTTTCTCCAACGGGCCCACGGAATACCAAAATTAGTTGAAATATTAACCTCCGTACGATTTGTATGCATCATAACATTGTTAATTATTTTGCCGCTTTCCTTTATTATTATAATACCTTTTAATACAATTTCATTTTAGTAGCGATATTCACATTAAAACATTATATTTCTCCGCTAACTTAGATCTCTCTAGCTTGTCTTTGTTAAAACAGTTTTAAAGTTATTAAAGTAATACTTTATAACGCTGATAATTAATTAATTAAATCTTAATTTCCCGTAACGAGTTAACGAGGTTTAAGTTTTAACTAAGTTACGATCATTTTAAAATAATAAGAAATTTTATAATAGTTAATTAATAAAATATTTTAATAATTATATACATATGTATTTATACGATTAGTTTAACTCTAGTTTATTAATAATATTATTTTTGTCAGTAGGCGTAGTGATTAAATGCAGGGTACTGGCGCAAACTATACGTTGATAATCTTATAGACTGAAATCGTTTAGGGCGAGCCCTCTTACATATATACTTTATACTTAAAGGGCTTTTTCATAACAAAAAGTATCCCAGGCTGTATTTTATAGTCTGAGCCACCAGCCGTAAGCACCTTAAAGTACTAACTGCCGACACGTCTTTCTATTTTAAATAATTTCGATCTTTATTTCTATCGCCCTTAAGTACTTTTTAACTCGCTTTTTATCTATATCTCTTTAAATCTTAAATTCGTCATAAATCGTTCGAAATTACCTTATTAAAAGCTTTTGTTAGCTATTTACTAAATTATTCTTATCTTTTACGTATTAAAAACTGATATCATATTTTTATACCTTTAAATAAACGTAATAATATTCTAACTAACTATAAGATTTCGTTCGTATTATTTATATTTCTATTATCTATTTTAATGGTATTTGTATTATCCTTTAAGTTAAGAATAAAGCTTTTTAATATAAGCTTTAACTTTATTAGAAAAATTTAAAACCTTATTGCTTTTATTACAATTATTCCTATTTTTACATATTTTGCTTCCATAATATACTTAACAATAATACTTTTATAATTTTAAAAGTTATAACAAAGGCACTTTAATTATAAAAAATACATACCTTATTATTAATATTATTAATTCCTTATTATTCGTAATATTTATATTTATTACTTTTGTTAGCAGTTACAGTAATTAAATGCGGGCTACTGGCGCGAAACTGTATATTGATAATCGTATAGATTGAAATCGTCTAAGGCGAGCCGCTTTTACGTGTATAATCTACTATTAAAGGGTTTTCTATGATAAAGGGTATCCTAGGTTATATTCTACAGCCTAGGCTACTAGCCGTAAGTACTTTAAAGTATTAACTGTTAATACGCCTTTTTACTTTAAGCAATCTCGATTATGTAATTGAATTTTTCGTTTCGTTAAGCATTTTAAGTACTTTTTAATTTGTTTTATACCTGTATTTTTGTTAATTTTTAAGTTCGCTATAAATCGTTCGAAACTAACCTTTTTGAAACGTTTTGTAAGTTTATCTATTAGGTTATTTTTATTTTTTACGTATTAAAAATAGATATTTTCTTTTTATATTTCCTGATAGAAGTAATGGTATTTTAGCCAAATATGGTCTTTTTTTTCGTATTATTTATATTTTCGTTACTTATTTTAACGTTTTTAATATTATTTTCCAGGATAAGAACAAGGTTTTTAGGTATAAGTTTTAAATTTGTTAAGGTGTTTTTAATTTTTCGTGATTGAAATAAAGTTATTATTTTATTTTTTATTTAAGCGAATCCGTCCTTACTTATTAACATATCTTTATCAGTTACTATCGGATTTAATCCTTTTTAATTTTACGATTAATATATTTATTATTAATCTTAACTTTAAATATACTTTTTTAATAAATATTAGCAAATTATATACGATATTAATAAATAAAATATATATAAAATATTGGCAAATTATGGTGAAATTTATCTAAAATGTATTAATTAATAAGTTGGCCCTATTCTTTTAATTGCGTTAAGGGATATTAATTTTTTAATTTTTCCTCTTATAAGCAAAATTAAGAATTTTATAATTTTATTTCTTCTTTTACTTACGTTAGCAATTTAATCCGTATCGTTAACTATATTATCGTTATTTCATTTTCGATTAATCCGAAATTCGTATATATACGTCGTTAATAACGTATTTTAGTTTTTATAATCCTTATTAATAAATTTTCCGGCAATTTATCTTAATTAATCAATACTTATTTTTGATTATCGAATATTATTTTCGTTATATCATTTTACTTAAAATATAAGTTATCTTTTAAACCTTATTATCGGTTTTAATATAACTAATTAAGTTATATTTTTTAATTAATACATTGTTCAAGTATGTAATTTTCCGAAGCCGGTTAATTAAAACTTTTACTAAGGAGAAATTTTGTAAGATTTAATCTTAAGTATTTCTTTAATTAATAATATTTTCGAATCATTTCGTTAACGTTAAATATATATGCGGTTGTTGTCGTATAAAGCGTAATACGTGTTTTTGCATTTTAGTAATTGTAATTGTAATATCCGCGTTTTTAATTAAGATTTTATCTTTTTTGAGTGTTAATTAGAAAGTTAAAAATTACCTTAGTAACTAACTAAAGCTGGTCTCCTCTCCTTGGCAGCTATATAAATTAAGTTGAGAAAAATTAGGCCTGATTAGTACGGATTTTTTTTGAGTAAGGTACTATTCGGGCGAGGGTTGACGGAAAAAGTTAACGAGTATATTTATAGTATTAAACCTAGTAATTAATGAGTCTGAAAGCGTGATGATAGGTGATAATGCCCTGGGGTTAAACTCATAGCGAAAAAAGAACGTCCTAATATATATATGAGATCCGGACTAACTGATCAGCCGAACCCGAATGCAGGTGTAACACCCTGCCCCATTTTAGTATAATTACCGCCGTTTTTTTTATACCGAATAGCCCCCTTAACCAGTATCCTTATTATTAGTTTTGTTATTTAAGAACGTCGGGCCCTTAATACTAAGCTTTGGTTTTCTATAAAACTATAAGAAAAATCTTTTTTAAAAGACGTTAATAGTTATTAATTAGGACCTATTAGGGTTAATTAGCTTGTTTTTATTTAAGTACCCTTATTTTTTATGAAACATCTTTTTTAAAAACTACTTTTAAAGGAAATTCGTTGTTTTATAAGGTGTATCTTATTATAACCTCGTTATTTTCTTTATAAGACCTTTTTAAAAGCTATTTCATAATAGGAATAGAAAAGGTAACTATAGATTCTTCGGTTATTATAGTGTAAATTCTCTTAAAACTTAATATTTAAAATTAAGTTTTTCTCGAAGTTGCTAAAATTGTTAATAATATTAACGTTCGTTCTCAAATTTTAAAGTAGTTTATTTTTATCAGTTTTTATAAAGAAAAAAAAATATGGCGTTATTTATAATTATCGCTTAAATGTTTTCAAGTAATAAGCTATCTATAGGTTAATACAGTTAATTACCTATGGGTTACGACTGTTAAAGCTGTTAGAGTTATTAATTACTATAACTTTAGAGTATTTAATCTCTTAAAGCTTAGGGCTTTTGGTCGCCTGCAGTCGTAGCTTAAGGCAGTCGGTTTACTGCAGCTTAAAGCTGTTAATCTCTATGTAATTAATGCAGTTAACTGCTGTAGCTTTAGGACTGTTAATTTTTTATAGCCATTTTGGCTCACTTCTTTTTAAATTATCTTATTATATTATTATATAAGGTTTTAAAGCTGTTATTTTTGATTATATACGTTAAAGATTTGTCTAATAAATAGGTATAAATCTTTTAAGCCCTTAAGAATAAGTTATTCCTCGTTTTGATTATTATTATCGATGTCGTTATAGGCGTTACAAAAGCTATTACTTCTATTGTTTTAATTGTTGTTGCTATTATTACTGTTACTTTAATATTGACTGCGATTTCCTTTTTTGCCTTTGCTGTTTCGCTTCTTTTTCTTATAGTTTAAGGTAGTTCTTTATTAGGTGCTCGTATTTTTTATAGTTGAAGTAAAATGGTTTTCCATTTTTATTTTATGCGAGCTTGTTATTTTGAGTATTGTTAGATATAAGGGATCTCAGTTGTTGTTTTTATTGATGACTAGTTGTAGGTGCCTTAAACGCGCACTGCATTTTAAGGTAATTTAGCTACGAAATATGTATTGTTTCGATTAAAGAGATTTTTTAGTATATAGGGTGCTAACGTACCCCTGTTAGCCAACGTACCCCCCTAACGCCTTAAAATATTTACGGCGTTAATCGTTATTATTATTAAAGCCATAGTTTTCTATTTTACTTTTTTTTAAGAATTATTTTTTTTTGAAATTATTCGCAAGGTATTTTTCAGTTAATCAAAGGCTTTTATAATATTTATTAATTTTAATTATTTTTTTAAAATACTGAAAAGCGTTACGTAATAAAGCTTTACTTAATTCGTTAGTCAGTATATCGTTTGTAGGCGTATAGTTTATTTAAATTAAACTATTTTTACAACTTTCTATAAATAATATTTATATATATTTACATATTATAATTTATTTATAAACCGATATTAATATTAATAAACTCTATGATTTATTCATTATTATATCATATATTAAGGAGTTTTATATTAATCGTAATTTTAAAATTTTTAATTAGTCGAAAATTAAACAAGATTTTTTTTCATAACTTGTGTAAGGGATAATACTTTCGCTTTGTTATAAAAGTAATTATTATATTTTACTTATTTGTCTATTACTTTATTATTTTTTATACAATTTTATAATATAAGTTTAAGAATACTTTTGGTTGATTATATTATCCGCGGAAAAGGCGTTATTTTAGATATTTAACGAATTTTTACCCCCGAATTATAACATTAGCGTTTTGGTTCCGAATAGGCATAATATAATTTTTTTAGCAGTTTTGTGATATACGTCGTTAAGGTTTAGATTAAATCGGATAAGTTGGGATATGGTAAAAGGTATATCGAAACGCGTATTAATTGTTACAAAAAGAATAAAATCGATCTTTTTCTAGTTCTTTTTGATAAAATTTAAATAAGTTAATTTAGAATTTAATAGTAACTTAATATTAATTATACTTATTTTTAGAAGGTTATTTAAATTGTTTTAAGTATTAAGTTAGTTAATTTATTTATATAATTAAATTAGAATATTTAAATTTTCTTGTTAGGTTTATCGTTAATTATTTTATTATTTGAGCAATTATTATAACTTTTATTTTTTATAAGTATATATTATTTTAATATTTATTAAGTTAGTTCATTTACGAAATTTCTATTTTTTTCGCAATATATTATAATAATAATATTTATAAATAAAAAGTAATTTTTAATGATTAAAATAATAAGGTTTGTAAAAAAGGGATTAAATCCTAACTTTTTAAATATTTTAATAAAGCTTTTTCATTATAGTAAAAGTAATTTTTTTAATTTATATAATAATTTTTTAATTAGGAAAGTTTCGTTACATTACCGACATTTTAAGCGCGTTTTTATATAAAGTTCGTAAAATAGATTAACGTTTATAAAAACGTTTATAACGTTATATTATTTAAGTTTTAAGTTAAATTTAACCGTGATAACGATTACCATTCGAAACGATTTTTTAACGAATGTAAATACGTATATATCGTTATAAACATTTTTAAATTATTGATCGTTTCGTACAGTAAGACGGGCTTTAAATTTCTAATACTAGTTATGCTTATTAAATTTATAAACGTATATTTATATATTATTTAAAAGAAATTTTAACAGAAAAATAATTAATAGTTTTATAAAACCTTATTTTTTTATAGTTTTATAAGTGATTTTTTTAGTTTTACGAATTTTTTTTTAACGGGTATGTATTTAATTATTTATATTTTCGCGGCGGTGACGGTAAGTTACGCTTATATATTCCATCTTATAACTTAAATACTTTTTAATATATTAAAATATTATTACTTTTCCGATTAGGGTAACCCGTATTTCGAGTACGTAATTTTTTTTTAAACTTCTATAATTTACCGTCCGGTTATCGTACCTACTTATAAAGGGAGTTAAACGTTTTATATTAATTATGACGTTTTATATTTTGTATTTATTTCGAATAATATCTTTTTATTTCGGAATTTATAGTGTAATTCCGTTTTGTACTGTTATTTTTATTTTTTCTGTTAACGTAATAATTATAATAGATATTAAGGTAAACATTGATAACGGTAATAGTTTAGGGGATGGAAATAGTTCGAATATAATTGTCGTATAAAAATAAATAATTTCTTGCGAATAAGTTTATTTTTATCTATTTCGTACGTATTTTATATTAGGATTTTTTTTAAAGTTATTCCTTTTCTTTGACCGGTACTTGAATTACTCCGCTTAAGTTTTTATTTTCTTCTTATGTATAAAATTAAATAGTTATCATTTTAATTAAGCATTTATATTTATTGGAATAACTTTTCTATTTTTTTCATAACGTATAAAAGATCGCCTTTAGGTTTTTAATATTACTTAAAAAGAAGGTCTTTCGTTAAGCTATACGTTTTAGCTAGTAATAAACTTATTAATTAATAGGTTTAAAATTTTGTAAATATTTGTAAATTAGTAACCGACGAAACATCTAATTTACGTTTTAATATTTAATTTTGAAAAACTTTATTGTTTCACTATGGCAGTAATTATTATAACGTAAGTTTTATAGCCGTATGTTCGTAAGTAAGCTTATTAAAGCTTTCGATTAAATATTATAACATTATTTTTATATATTAAGTAAATAAAATAAATTTTATATGGGCTTTACCAAAAGATACGTATTGAGGAGTATAATTATATAGATATATTATTGTTTTGAAGATAGATAGAATTAGGAAAGAAGGTAATTTAACGTTATTCTGTATTATAATTCTTTTTTAAATTATACCTTTTGAACGTTTTATACCCCCGTTTTAAGCCTAGGTGTATATTGTTAAAAGTTTAAATTTAATACTAAAAGAAAGCGATTAAATCATATTTCGAAGTTGGCAACTTTTCAAATTTCGGTATCGCATTTGATTATTTATAAAGCAAATTTATTTTACTTTTTTAAAATTTTTAAAAATATCGAAACTTTATAATTTGTATATTGTGCTTTCGATTTTAAGGTGAATATGTAGGATAAAGCCTAAGTATTTATCGGTAGCAAATAGAATATATTTAATTTTTAATTTCTTTTTTATTTTTTAATTTTTTTAATTTTTTTATTTTAGAACTATATAAAATTTACGGCGATTTTCTATCCTAATTAGGATAGTTCTTCTTTTAGCTTACAGCGTATTTACTTTTTAACTTTCGCCTTGTTATATATTTGATATTTAATTGGTATAAAACTTTTTAAGCGGATTCTTTTTACATAGGATTATAATTAAACGATTATTTCGGAACCTAAATGTTTTAATTTTAAATATTATATTATATTGTTGCCGATGCCTTGTAATTTCCCTCTTTATAAATTAACGTTTCGTTTATAAGTAATTAACATTATATAAAACGTTACTATATTAATATTTTCGATAACAACTTAATTAAACCTATTTATTAACGTAGTTATAATTTGCTTATATTTCTTTCGAATATAATTATTAAGTTTTTTATTGTCTTACTAGAATTCTTTTTTCGAAGTTGCCGGAATATTACCAATTTATATATGAAATTTTCGTAATAAATCACTTTATAAACTATAACGATTTCGTAGCGCTAAAGTTTTGAAAAATCTAATTAATTCTTCGTAGTTATTAATCAGAATTAAATTATTATTTTCCTATATCCCGTTATTTTATACGGTTAATTTAAAGTATACAAATTTATTATTTAAATTCAAAATGTATATCGTAAACTATAAATTTAAAATAGTTAAATTTTTAAAAAAAATATAATAAAATATTTATAATACTACGCTAATTAGTAATTAGAATATACGCTAGTATTTATCGTACTTTATTTGTAAAAATTAATTTATTTTTTATAATAAGTTTTTCCTCAATTTTTGATAAACTGTTAATTTATTCTATTAAAGACTAATCGGCGGAGATTTATTCTTGAATATATATTATTACCTTATTATTAAAACGGAAAATATTTAAAGTCTTTTTAAGGAATACATAATAGTAATTAAGTAATATATAATAATTAATTAAATACGCCTTATAACGGGTATTTTATACGTTTAATTTCTAACGTTTTCGTTTATTACGGTTTTAGTTCGGGTAAAAACCTTTACGGTTACTTCGTTTCGGCTTACGGCTTAATATTACGGCTGCACCTTAGCTATAGCGCCACCAGGGCAAAAGATCAGTGGAATGATCGCAATTCTTAGCAATCATTCTTGGTGCTACAGCTGCATATGTACTGGAGCTGTCACGGTAGACAAGGCCGTAACACTTAAAGTTTTTATTTTTACGGTTAAAGGTTAATATTTTAGGATTTTCGTAATTAATATCGTCTAAATTAAATGGATTTACGAGTATTATATAAAACGTGAAAACCTTACTTTGACATTGTTTAAAGATTATTATATATTCGTTATAATTTAATAATTTGGTAAAATTACCGTTATTTCTTAGTAATTACTCGTATTATTATTAATTTTCAGCTTGTTTTATTTAAAAAATAATCGTCCAAACTCTGATAATAAAGCTTAATACGGTATATGAATCGTTAACTTATATAATTATCGTTTTCCTTTTTATCATATCGTATTGTTATTTTTTAGGCCATAATTTTTTATTTTTTTATATTTTATATCTTTTTTAGTTATTTTTTTAATTAATTTCGACATTTATTTTAACCGTTTACAGTATTCCGTTAAATATTAATTAAAAATTTATTATCGTATATTTTGCCGGATTCGCCTAAATTAGCGTACTAATTTCATAAAGTTCTTCTTAAGAGAAAATTTAAGTTTTTAATCGCTGGAAATACCGATTTTAAAATTTATTTAATAAAGGTCGTTAATATTTTTGCAGAAAATATCGTATTTCCGGTTCTTATAAATATACGCTATAAAATCCTAATTATAATTTTATTTCCTTTCGGTCGTTATTTTAAAGATTTTTATTAGGTATCCCGTCGGATCGTTTTTTTCAATGGTGTTTTGTTATAACACAGTTGGTCAGGCCTCAGAAGACGGTCTCTTAGCAAACCGTAAAACAGGACCTAAATGGGTTAAGTTACGGAAGATGGATTTATTTAAATTAAGATATTTATCTTAATCAATAGTAATAGATTTATTTAAATTAAAATATTTATCTTAATTTATATATATATATACTTTTTAGATTTATAATTAAATAACGATAATTTGTAATATAATTTCGTTACTTAAAATAGTTTTAGTATTACGAAATGGAATTAAATTACCTAATTATTTTATTATTTACTTTTTTTTTAGTATTTTGTTAATATAAATTCGTTAATTTAAATTTAATAATTAATTAATTAACTTAACTATTATATACTACAAATTTTTGTTTAATAATACCGTTAAATTTTTAATAATATTTTAATAAAATATTTGTTAACAAGTAACCCGTTTACGAAATCTCAGAAAATAATAATATGAACTAGGAAAAAAAAGTAAGTATTTTTTTTAATTAAGGAAGAAATTTTTCGACGTTTAAATTTCGTAAATTAACGTATTAATTAATTTAAGTAAAATAATTCGGTATTTATTTTCATATTTTAAGTTATACGAACGTTTCTTAAATAAATACGAAAAGTATTTAGTAAAAAATTAATTAATATAAATTCGTTTATTTAAATAATATTTAATAAAAAATTAAGAAAAATATTAAAACCTTTTAAAGTTAAATCTTTTAACGGAACGTTTAGTAAATTATAATTATTCCTTTTTTTAATGCCGTTTATATTTTAGGTATTTTCTAATATAATTAATTATTTTAATTATACGAATTAAATTTGTTATTAAATAAATTTTTGGTTACGCCATTATTTAATTTAAATCCGTTATGAAAAAATATGTTACGGTATTTTTAATATAATAAAATCCGGAAATAATATAAGTATATAATAATTACGAAAAATTCGAACAAATTTTTTTAAAAGTTTTCGAAATAATAAACGAAAAAATAAAAACGGAAATTAAAATTTAATAGCTACGACAAAAAGGATTTATTTTTAATTACGGTAACAAATTAATATAATTTTTTTAAAAATTAAATTAGAGGTAGAAAAATATAAATAATTCGGGTTTTTTAATAACTTTAAAAAAATTGAAAAAAAGTTATATATAATAGATTAATTAATATATTTAACCGATTATATTATAATAATAATAAAAATCGATAACTGATAATACAACTAACGAATTCGTAATATTAAAAAAATATAATAATAAAATACAGTATAACGCTAATATTAATATACTTAAATATTAAAAAATATCTCAGAAAGTTAAATTTAGATTTATAAAAATTAATATAATCCAATAATAAAATACGCAACGTATCAAATGTTAAAATTATAGTAAAATCAGTTATAAAGTATTTTAATATAAAATATTTAAAAACTTGGGATAAAATAAGTTATAAATTTTAATATTTATAGGGTAAATCTTAAGTAATTTAAAAGGAACATTTTTTGCTTTAATACGACAAATAATAAATATATTAAAATTATTAAACGTAAAAATCTGACGAGGATAAGTAAAAGTTAACAAATTATCATAAATAACCGTATAAAGACGGTAAAAATAATAAAAATCTTTACGGTAAGAATTATAAAATTATTAAAAATAAGAAAATTGCTTAAAACGATAATTATTATTTAAAAAACGATAAAAATACTATTAATAATAATTAGCGTAAATAATTAAAAAATAATTATAAAAGTATAAAGAATAAATAAAAGCAATTTTACCAAAAAAAAAATAATTAATATAAGAAATTTTACGTAATTTATTACGTCAAATTTCGCTACCTTAAATATAAAAAATATAAAACCTATATTTTTTGATAAATTACTCAAATATAAAAATAAAGGTTTAATTTTACAAAATCATAAGGAAATAATTTTCGAAATTAACGATAATATCGATATTTCCAAATATTAAATTTTAGGAAAATATTAACTAAAAAACGGCCGTATAAAGTTGGTTAATAAGTAAATAGTACTTATTAAAAAATTTTTATTATTATTTTAAATAATATAATTACTAAACGTAAAAAAATTAAGTTAAAAATTAATGAAGCAAGTTATGAAATAAATTATTACAAATTTACATTTTTAACTTGTTTTTATTATTACTTTTTACAACTAAGAAATTATTCCAAAAATCTTTAACAGTTTATTAACGAATTATGAAGTAATAATAACAATTACGATATTGATAAATAAAATAAAATATAAATACAGACAAAATAATTTATTAAATAAAAAACGGAAATATAACAGCAAATTAACAAAATATTTTAATAAAAAAATATAACAATAATAACGATACGTATAATAATTACAAACAACTAATTAATAACGTAAATAATGAATTAATAAATTATAAAAAGTTATAAAATTATAATAATAATATATTTAACAATTACGATAAAAAAACAATTACAGAGATAAATATAATAAATTGAAAAAAATCAAAAAAAGGGAAAATTAATTATAAGAAATCTATAAAATAACAAAACCTCAAAAAGTTAATAAAAGTTTTTAAAAAAAGCTGTAATAAAAAAACGATAACCTTATTATTTAAGGAATACGGATCGGAATATATTAATACATTATTATTATAAATAACAAAATTTTAAAAAATAAATATATTATACCTAAAGTATTTAACCGATTAAAAGTATTTAAAAATATGAAAAAACCTTTTACATTGCGAATACCGCCGAATATTAACTATTTCTTTATAACAATAAAAGAATTACCCGTAAAATTAATTATTTTGACACTTTTATTAAAAAACATACATAATAATTAATTTTGATATCATGCCGTTAAAAGTTACGATATAATCTTAAAAAAAACATAATTACGCTAATATAACCACTTAATCGATTAAAATACTAGCCAGAAGAAATTTTTTTTAAAACTTAACAACAAAGATAAAAAAAACGATAAAGAGTTTAATATGTAATCGAAAAAAAAAATAACAAATGCTAATATAAGAATATAATAAAAACTTTACTACCTATAAAAATACAACATAAAAAGAATAAATATTATAAAAAAACTATAACGTATTATTATTATTATAAAAATGAAATTATAATAATTAAATAACGATTTATAATAATAACTCGAAAAGTTAAAAAGATTAATTAATATGCTATCGTAATACTATAAATATAAGCGATTATTTAAAAAAAAACTCGAAATAAAATTACTACAATATAATAAATAAAATTACAAAATTATTATTTAAAAAAAATATCTATTAAATTTTATCTTATTTACAACTTTAATAAAGTAAAATTACATACACTTAAAAAATATCTAAAAAACTAATTTAAAAAAGAATTTAATTATCCGACTTGTTAATTAAATACCTTATATGTTTCGTACTTGAAAAAATAAAAAACCGTTTCTATAAAATATAATAATTTATTATTTTCGAATTTAAAAATAAATATAACTTAATTTAAATTAAAAAGAACTATAAATAACAAATAACGTTTTAAATTAAATACGGCCTTTACGAATACCTTATTACCTTGATAAAATTTACTAACGTACTTATTACTTTTTAACGTATAATTAATTACGTTCTTAAAAAAGATTGTAATATTTTCGTAATATATTATCTTAACGATATTTTAATTTTCTTAAAAATTAAAAAATAATACGAAAAATATATTCATAAAATATTACAATTATTATAAAATATTAATTTATTTATTAACGTAAAAAAACTAATTCTCTATATAAAAGGTTAAATATTTAAACTATATTATTACTCTCGAATACATTAAAATAAACCTTAAAAAATCGTTATAATACAAAGATAAATAACGTTTATTATAATTAAAAAAAATATAAACTTTTCTCGGATTCGCTAACTACTATCGAAAATTTATTAAAAACTTTAACCGGATAATAATAGCTGTAAATAAACATACTCGGAAAAAAATTTTAATAAATGCCAAAAACGGAAAAAACTTTTTAATAAATTAAAAAAGATTATTACCAATTAACTAATACTAATAATATATAATCCTAACTACTTAATAAAATTAAAAACAGATTCGTTAAAATATACTTTAAATACGGTAATTGGATAATAAAATAATTTAAAAATATTATATCCTATTACTTTTTTTTCTATAAATTATAAAAACCCGAACTACGTTATACTATTCTTAATAAAAGTTTTTTAATTATTATTAAAATATTACCCAAATTTAAATGCTCTCTTAAAAGCAATTAATATTAAGTCAAAATTTATAGAAATTATAAAAATTTTACCTAAGTTACTACAACTAAAAAACTTACAATACAATAATTTCGTTATGTAAAAAAATTAACGAAATACGACTTTATCATTATCTACCGCAAAAATTCCGAAAATAAAAAAATTAACGCATTGAATAAACAATCAAACTTAAAAAAAACGATTAAAATTAATTACGTAATTTTCGATATTACTATAAAAAAATAACAACGCCTTTAATAAATTACGACAATATAAACAACACCTCTAAACATACATTAAAAAATTAAGCTATATAATAATAACTTACTAAAAAATAAAAAATTAAACAAAGCACAGGTCTCAAAAAAATATCAAAAAAATCTAATACGAAATATACATTAATATTAACTACATAAAAATTTAAGGATCTATAAAACTTTAAAACGCTTTTAATACAGATATTACTTTCCTAAAATAAAAAACATAATACAAAAAATCTTATGCTAATATAACACCTACGCCAAAACAAAAATACGATAACATAAACCGCATAAAAAATTATAACTATTACTAATCGCAAAACAATCATAGAACTTTATAACAATAAACTTTATCACTAAATTTCCTTTATTAAAAAGCCTTATTACGAACATATATTACAACAATATTTTCGTAATCGTTAATTGATTTACAATTTTTTTTTTTACCTTATAATAAAAATATATATACCGAACAAATAATATATATCTTTTTTAAATACATTTTTAACATATACGGATTACCATACGAAATCATTTCAAATAAAGGCATAATGTTTACCTTTAAATTTTAGTAAAATTTAATAATATAAAATAACTTAAATCATAAATTATCGAATACGGTTCGACCTTAAACAAACAAATAAATAAAATAACAAAATTAAACATTTAAAAAATAACTGCGATATTACATTAACTACGAACAAAATAATTAAATTAAAAAATTACCAATAACTTAAGTAACTTATAACACTAATTACTACGAAAATATCAAAACTACCCGTTTACAATTAACTTCGGATTTATTCCGAAAATTTACAAAAAAAGATAAAAAAAACCGTTTAATATTAAAACCATCCTCACAACAAAATAACTTAAGCAATTACATCAAAAAATAAAAATAAAACTTAAATTCGTACATAATTAAATAACAGAATATTATAATTAAAACAATTGAGAAAAATAACTTTTATAAAAAGAAAAATAATTTATTTAACTACCAAAAATATCTAATTAAAATACCGGAGCCAAAAACTTAATTTCAAAAAATAATTACTAATTAAAATTACCACCCAAAATCAAACTTTATCTAATTTTTTATATATCCTTATTCGAATTAACGGTAAATACTATTAAAATACATATTAAACAAAATAATGTAAAAATAAAAAAAAATAAAAATACGAAGCGAAAAAAATTTTGGATATACGGAAAGCAAAAAAATTTACCCAAATTTTAAAATTTCCTAAAAACCTGCGAAAAACCTTATAAATACCTAGCAACTATAAGAAAATTTCTATCGATAATAACGGTATTAAAAATAATATCCTAATCTAACTCAACAACGAAAAAAATACTTAACGTAATCATTAATAAGAAAACCCTAAACGATAATAACGTTAAACTTAACTTTTAAATAATCTTAAACTTTAACTTACTTTTAGTTCTCGAACTTATCCAAACTTTCCACTTTTTAACGGATCAATTTCACACCTTTCTCATAAAAAAAACTTATTATTTTTCTATAAGAATAAAACGTAAGATCTACGTAAAAATCTTTAACGTTTTATTCGTTATAATATCCCAAAACTAAAAAAAACGCTTTTATATAAAATATCTTTCACGGTTTAAATAATTTTTAATACGACTAATATTTTCTAAAAAATTAAAAAAAGTTAGTAACCCATTATAATAACGGTTAAAATAAAAAACGCACTATTCGCAACGTTTAAAATCTTTAATTATAACGCACTTAAAACCTTTTTCAAAATAAAAAATATACAACATAACTTTAAAACTAAATTTAACAATATATAAAAAAAGAACAATGTTTTCCTTTTAATTCGGACGATTACGAAATTTACGATTAACTAAACGACCTAACGTAATAAACACAAAAAATGTAAGGTGCTAGGGTGTGAGGTGCTAAGGATGTACGCGTTAGGGTTACGTCACGAGCTCGATGCGGGGGTTGGCTATATGTATAAGTGGTTTCCCTCTAGAAATGGAGGGAAAGTGTCAGGTTTCAGACTGTTCTCAATAAATGGGTTACCTTGCCACTCTGACCTCCCAACAACACCTGACAAAAAAATACTTACCAAAAAATCTTCGGAACGAAAATTGTTTTAAAAAAAAGATCGTATTATAATATAATTAATTAAACCTCGGAAAATAATCTTTTAACAAACCGTAAAACAAAACTTAAATAAATTAAATTACGTAAGATAAATTTACTTAAATTAAAATATTTATCTTAATCTCTTAATATATATATACACTTATTAAATCCATAATTAAACAACAATAATTTATAATATAACTTTGTTACTTAAAACACCCTTTGTGACGGCTAGGCTAATTAACCAACTATTAAACCTAAGTTGACGGGTTTATGTTGGCAAAATACTATGGAATTTGAGCAATAAAGTAATTAGATAACTTAGTTACGTTTCGTAATATTAAAGGTACCTTGGGTAACGAAGTTGTATTAAAAGTTATCGTTATCTAATTAGGAAATAACGAACGTATATATCTTTATGCCGTTTTTGTTGGTTTATTACTATTTAGTTAATCTTTATTAAGCGGTGCTTAGTATTGCTTAATCGTAATTAGTACGGTTTTGCTAAATATTAATTACGTAATTTAACTTATTTAGGTCCTGTTTCGGTTTAAAGTAACCGTTTCCGAAACCTTTTTCTTATAAAATCGTAATACGATCTTTTTTTTCCACAAATTTTGCTTTTAAGATTTCTTTCCTGGTAAGTATCTTCCTTTATTATATCGGGTCGTATAGCTAAAACTCGTCGTTAGGGCCTTTTTTCGACCGTTCGTCGTTAGAACTTTTTTTTTATTTTTGACGAGTTTAATTTTAAAGTTATACCGTATTTCTTATGTTTTTTTAAAGGTTAAAAATGCGAAATGATGAAGAATATGTCCAAATATAAGGCTTACGTTAAACGAGGTACTTTTTACGACGGAAATGGCGTTTTTCTTTTTTCCTTAAAAAATATTCGTGCCGAAAATTAACGGTTAAAGCGGGAAAAGGTATTAGTAAAGGAGCGTTTTTTGGAACTGCAGTAGCGTTATTAACGCGAAATAAATAAGGTTATTACGCGTTTAATTCGTTTTCGAAAACAAAAGGTTTTTTTTCGATTTAAAGGTATTAAAATAATGTAGTGCGAATTATAATCTTTAAAGAAACTAGAAGAACAAAAACGTTGTAAATAGGTTGATATAGAGGCCTTTATGACCGTATTTGTACCGTTTGTTGGTTCGGTAAATTGGTCGGGTATTGAGAATACCGATTTATTTATTGAAGACGTTAACTGGAATTTTATTTTTGGCGGTTCCGTCGTTATTGGTAAAACTTTTTCAGCAGGCGTTATATACCGACAAGATTTTTAGCAGATTTTTAAAACGTTTTTAAATCCGGGTATTTTTTTTATTTTACCAAATATTACGTAAATTTATTAATTTTTCGTATATTTAAGATTTTTTCTGCTTCGTATTTTTATTCGTTTTTTATTTTTATATCGTTTTGTTCGGTATATACTTTAATAATGTTTGCGGTTGATTTAAGTAAGAATATATGAAAAATTAAATAAAGTTTAATTTTAGGTAAAAGGTTTAGCTGATAGTTATTATTTGAAATTTTCTTGTTAATTTTATAAGGACCGATATATTTAAAATCGAGTTTTTTGTTAGGTCGTTTCGTTTGGATATTTTTGGTGGTTAAGTAAACCATTTTTCCCTCCGAAAAAATTGGTTTTTCTAACCGTTTTTGGTTATAATATTTGCTTATTTAATTACGGATAAATTCTAATTTTATTCTTATTTTTTGGTGCAGCTATTTAAGTTATTTTAATATTAAAATGGTTTTGATATTAAATAATTTTTCCTTTTGCGTTTCCTTATAAACTTTTGGGGTAAACCCAAAATTAATTATAAAAGGCGTTATTTTGATGTTTTTATGATAATTGGTGTTATATGTAATTTAAGTTACTAATAGTTTTTCAACTTAGTTATTTTATTTATAATTAATGTAATATCGTAAATAAGTTTCGAATATTTGATTTTGTCGTTTCGTTTATTTATTTGTTTGGGGTTGGAAGGTATTAAATAATTTGTGATTTAGGTTAATTTAAATTATTAAATTTTGCTAAAATTTAAAGGTAAACGTTATTCTTTTATCTAAGATAATTTCGTATGGTAACCCGTATATGTTAAAAATGTTTCTGAAGAAAATATATGTTATTTATTCGGTTATGGTATTTTCCTTGTATAATAAAAAGTAAGAAAATTTTGTAAATCGATTAACGATTATAAAAATGTTATTATAATATATATCCGTAACTGGATTTTTTAATAATGGGAATTTAATAATAAAATCTATAATAATGGAATTTTATAATCGTTTTGCGACTAGTAATAATTGTAGTTTTCCGTATGGTTTATATCGTTTTGCCTTTATTTTGGCACATAAACCACATTATCGTATAACTTTTCGTATTATTTTTTTTATTTTGGGGAAACGGTAAAATCGGTATAATTTTTTTAATATTTTTCCAATACCCGAATATTTATATAAGGTATGTTTATGCATATTTTTAACGAAATGTTTTTAATATTCCTTAAGTATTTATACGAATAATAAATCGTTTATGTTTTATATATATATATTAAAATTTCGAATTATTTTATGCATTTTTGGTAATACGATTATAATTATAACGGTTTGTCGTAATTATAAATACTTTTTTAAGGTGGTTTTAAATATGGTTTGGTTAATTTTAATAACTTTTTTTTCGAAATCTGGTCGCCGGCTGAATACGTCGGTTTTGCCATTTTTTAACTTTTTGCGGTAAATAATGATAAAGTTATACTTAGCTAGTTTTTCGGCGTAACGGAATTATCGTGCTATAAATTTTTTGGTCGTAGTAAATCGGGTAAGATTTTTATAATCCGTATAAACCTTAACCTGATACTGGTTACTTTTAAGGAAATGTTTAAATTCGCGAAATATTTTAATAATTACTAGAAATTTTTTATTAAAAATAACGTAACGAAATTCTGGTCCTTACAACTTATACAAAAAGAAAATAACGGGGTATAAAATGTTTTGCTTATTTCGTTATCCGATTACCGCGCCTAAAACATAATTTAACGTATTAATTTTTAGCTCTATTAGGCGTTTTGGGTTATATATAATTAGCACTGGTTGGCTCGTAATTGCTTTTTTTAACTACTAAAAGGCTTTTTCCGTTTTTAATATTTATTAGAACTTTTCTTTTTTTCGTATAAAAATGTTAAGGGGTATAGCTATTCGGCTGAAGTTTTTGATAAACTTTCGATAGTAATTAACAAATCCGAAAAAAGCTTATATTTTTTTAACTGTAATAAGTTATGCTTAATTAAATATTGTAGCGATTTTCTTAAGGTTTATTTTGATATATTTAAAAATAATAATGTAATTTAGGTATTTTATTTTTTATATGTAAAATTAGTTTTTTTTTGCGTTAATTAATAAATTAACGTTTTAAAATAGTTGTAATATTTTATAAATATGTTTTTTATGTTGTTTCTTGGTTTTTAAGAAAATAAGGATATCGTCGAGGTAACATACGACAAAAATATCGAGATATTCCTTAAGGACGTAATTAACCATACGTTAAAAAATAACGGATGTATTAATAAGTCCCATTAATATGATAAGATATTTATAAAGGTTATATTTCGTTCGAAATGCCGTTTTTTATTTATAACCTTTTTTAATTCGAATTAAGTTATATTTATTTTTGAAATCGAAAGTGGTAAATTATTATGCTTCGTAAAAACGATTTTTTATTTCGTTAATTAAGGGTAATAATATTCGATTTTTGATAGTAATATTATTAAGTTATCGGTAATTTACAACTAATCGTAATTTGCCGTTTTTTTTAAGTACGAAAAATATAAAGTAACTAGCTGGTAACTTAAACTGTCGAATCCACCTTTTTTTAAATCGATCTTCCAGATATTTTCGGAACGTTCGTAATTCCGTTTTATTAAGATTATAAATAGGGTAAAACTTGGTTGATGTTTTTTTTTTAAAAGCGATTTTATAATCCTATTCGTTATATTTTGGTAACTTAGTTTTAAGCTTTTTGTTAAAAAGTTTTTTATATTTGTGGTATTATGGTAATATATTAATTAATTTTTCTAACTTAAAGGTTAATTGCTGTAAATCGTTATTTAATTGCCGTAGTTTCGCCTTAATGGTAATAATAATACGTCGAATTTTTTTATAATTTCCTTTTTTTTTTTATATCGTTTTCCTATAAGTGGTAAGATTTTTATCGTATCTTTATGCCGGCATTCGTCACCATTTTCGATCGAATATTAAGATTTTTGTTTTTTTTTTTTGTATTTGTCGTTAGGTTATAAAATAAATCTTACCTAGCTAATAATTTAGTTGATTAAAGGGTTGTATTAGCGTAATTATGTTATTTTTAAAATTATATCGTAATTCCTTAGCGGTATAATATCGAAATTGATAGTTATATATCGTCCTAATATAATAATATTAAGGTAATTAATTTTGCGTATAATTTTTCCGTTATTATAAAGAAATAGTTAACTTTCGGTTATGTTCGTAATGTAAAGGTTTTTTTTATATCTCCATAGTAATTTAAGACGGTTAATTACTTTAAATATAATATAATTATTTTTTAAAGTTCCGTTATTTACCATAACGGTATACTAATATGTTCTTATACGTAATTTTAACGTGATGGGGTTTTTTTCGCCTCTTATTACTGCTAAAGCCCTTTTCGGGAGTTCCTTTTGTTTCCTTTGGGTCTCGCCTTCCTGCGGCTTTTCTATAGGGGGCGCGGTATTTTTGGGTAATCCTTTTCGAGTTGCCGTATTTTTCGCCTAAGGTCCTTAACCTGGTCTCGAAGTTGCCTAATAAGGTAGTATTGTTACTCCATTTATGGTTCCAATTCGCTAATACGTATTATATAACGTTTAGTATCTTTCTGGAGTTGCGTATTTTTGTATTTTTACGTTTTTATTTTTCCTTTTAATTGGATTATTTTTTCTGCTTATTGCCGCATTTCTTGATTTTATCGTATAAATTATTTTTTTATAACGTAGGTAGCTTTTTATGTAGGGGTATTTTCATTTTGTCCTTATAGGTTTTTAGTAACTTACTTTAAATTAATTAGGATTTTTTTTCGTTTTTGCGGATTTATGGTAGTAAATAATTAAAGGTAAAGATTTGCGATTAATTATCGTGTAAAAAAGTTGCGTTTTTTTAGGGTTATTTCGTTTTTCGCGTTATGTATATACCATTCGTAATAACAAAAAGGGTCCTTTTAAGGGTATCGTTTTTCGGGTAGCTAATTCCATTTAATTATCTTATTATTAATATTTTCTTACGAATTGATAATTTTAAAATACCGATACTATTATTCGTTTTTTTTATTGCTTTTTGTTTTGTTACGAAAATTAAATTTTTTTCGAACTATACGTATAATTCGCTGGTAAATTAATTGTTTTTATGCTTTATGTACTGGGTATTCCTATTACCGATAATACATAACGTACTTTCGCCTATAAACGTTTAGGGTTTTTAAATAAATGGTCTTTATCTATCCTTAATACTTTTCGAATTATTTTTTTATGGTCCAAAATAATTATCGCTAAATTTTTTTCTATTACGTTCGTAAAATTATAAATTCTAAATATTGTTAAACTCCTATTTATGAAAGTTTCTTAGCTTTTTTTTGTTCTTATCGGATAGCCGAATTAAAGGATTTAACCGGGCTTTTTCCTTTTCGTATTATGGCGAAAGTTTTGCCGTTATTAGGATAAGCCGTTTGTCCTGTAAGTACTGGAATTTATGGTTTATTTTATCGTAGTTTTTTGGGCGATTTGCACTTAAAAGCTTTATGACTTATTTTGCTATAGTTCCAGCATTTAGGTTTCCGTAATTAAATAATACCAAGTTCCATAAGTCCTGGTTTTGTCCCAAACGAAGTATTTCCTTTCCTGGGGGTACTGGTATTTGTTATATGTCGCGATTTTTTGTTATTTTATGTGCCTATTCCGGGGGTAATGCGTTTTTGTCGTTTTTATCGTCGTTCGAATTGTCGGTTATTAATTTTGATAATTTTTCCGATATATTTATTAAAAGTAAAAGTACGTTTTATTCGAATTATTTTGTTTTTAACCTTATCTTTTAATCCTTTGTAAAAAATGTTAATTAAAATATTTTCTTTTTTATTTTTTTATCTTACCTTAATAATTAACATTTTGAAGTTAACAGCATATTTGGAAATAGGTTTTTTTTGTTTAAAGTCGAAAATTTTTTATGCGGAGGCTTTTTTTTCGTCCAAGTTGCCAAAATTAGAACGAAATTTATCCTCGAAGTTGGTGTATAAGGAAAAAATCTTATTAATTAAGGTTTTTTAATCGTTTTTTGTATTTTCCATATAATCTCGTATAATAAGTTCGAATTAATTAGTTACGTTTTTTATAAAGTATGTTTCGATAATAAGGATCGATTCGGAAATATTACTAAAATTTAGAAAGCGTAAGTAAATACGTATTTACGTTAAAAAAATCTAAAGGTTTTTTTTATTATTATAAGGTTTTGGTTTTTTAGGTTTTATTTAAGGGATAATAAGAGATATTATCGAAGTTGTTTTAATTTATTCGTTAAATCGTTAATTTTTTTTTTCAAGCTTTTTAATACGAGCTTAGAATTATTACGAAATAAATTTAAAGTTGCTGGTTAACATTTTGATAATATCGAATATTGCTTAAAGTTTGACGGTATTATTAAATAAAAACTTTTAACGTATGACGGTTAGGTTAATTAATTAATTATTAAACCTAAGTCGACGGATTTATATTAGCAAAATATTGTGAAATCTAAGTAATAAAGTAATTAGATAACTTAATTACGTTTCGTAATATTAAAAATACCTTAGGTAACGAAGTTATATTAAAAACTGTCGTTATTTAATTAGGAAATAACGAACGTATATATCCTTATGCCGTTTTTGTTGGCTTATTATTATTTAGTTAATTTTTATTAAGCGGTGTTTAGTATTGTTTAATCGTGATTAGTGCGGCCTTGTTAAGTACTAACCACGTGACTTAACCCATTTGGGTCCTGTTTCGGTCTAGAGTGACCGTTTCCGAGACCTCCCTCCTGTAGGATCGTAACACCCTTGGTATTACGAAACGTAATTAAGTTACTTAATTACTTTATTGCTCAGTTTCTCATAGTACTTTGCTAATATAAACCCGTCGACTTAGGTTTAATAGTTGGTTAATTAGCCTAGCCGTCACATGTTTTTATAAAAATGTAAATATAAATAAGGATAAGGTATTAATTTAAATCGTATAACGAATTTTCTTTTTAGATAAAAAGCTATATCGGGTTCTGTAAGTTTTATAAGTTACGAAAAGTTCTGATTAAAATTAATATAATCTTAAATATTAAGCGCGTATCTTTTCGATTTAAATTGGTTTTTAAATCGATTTTCATTTTTAAATCCTTTATAAATAATAGAGGATACCGATATTACGGTCGTTATTATTATAATTAGCGTCTTTAGCTAATTGTAATTAATATATAACGTATATCGTTTTAGTAATAGCTGATTAATTAATATATACTTAAATTAAGCGAATAAAATTTTTAATTTTTAGATATAAGGGATATTAGTTATTATTTTTATTGATAATTAGTTGCAAGTGCCCTAAACGCGCACTGCATTTTAAGGTGATCTAGCTACGGAACATATATTGTTCCGATTAGAGGGATTCTTTAGTATATGGGGTGCTAACGCACCCCTGCTAGCCGACAAGTATTTCTCTTACCTTTTCGTGTATTAGCGGACCGCTCGTTGTTTTTTCTTCTCATTAAATCGGTTATGGAATTTGTTATTAAAGTGGTTAATTAACTGCTTGAAGGAGTAATTTATTTGTCGTAGCACTATGAAAGAATCCGGGCCGAGAGACGTGGTTATGATATCGTATTATCTCCTGGAATTCGTCCACTTGGCAAATGCCAAGGCGAGCCTTCCCAAAACGAGCTTAGTTTTTCTCCCGCCATAATTAACTGCGCAACCTGACCTAGGCTCCTACTACGATGGCCCAAAATTACAAACCAGTTACGGAAAACAGAAGAACTAAACCTATGTGAGGATGGGTCGTTGTGGCGTTTGCCAAGTGAACGAGTTTCTAAAAATAATACGGTAGCCCACCCATTCCGAACCCCTGCCAAGCTCATCAAATTCCACGCATTAAGCTAAGACTTGTTTTATCCGCATTTTATCTCGAAATTCGTCCAAAGCTAATGCAGGCCAAAAGTGGCTAATGCAACGGATCATAGATAACGCCGAAGAAATATGCTATTTAGGGATTAGGTGGTCAAATGCTAAAATAACCGCAACAAATGAAAGGGAAAGGAGAAGCTATTCCGTCCGGGGAACCAGGAACCCGGGCGCCTTGGCCTGCATTAGCTTTGAACGATTTTCGAGGGAAATTACGGGTATTTGATGGCACAGCACCTTCTCGCTGCAAGCTTGGCGCAGAATCCGCCGAGAGCCCTGTCTCCTATCAGCCTCCTCAGCGCTATAACAATTCAGGGACTTGGCGACCAGTTTTGGTGGAGGTTGTTACTTGGTTTGGAATGATCCCCGATCCTTTTTGGGCCTCACGAGCAGTCGCAGCAGTTTAAAGGTGCAACATACCTCCACCATGCTGACCTCATCCTTCCCTTCTTCTTCTCCTCTTCATTAAACAAGCAATTAGTCGGTATGTGGGCGCTCGTGACCTTCGCGATCACCTCACTTCTAACGCGTCTTGCTTCAGCTGCGGGCGGAACTCTTGAAATTCCTTGGTCGACGGATCTGACGGGAGGGGGAGACGGTGGGGTTACGCTTGGGCCAGATGGGCCTTGGCAAGCGATTGCAGTCAGGGTCGGCAGTGTGAGTAGAGAATCCATTAAGCCCATTGAAGAGACCAAAGTTGGTAACAAGCCGCTTACCAAAAGCTTTGTAAAGAACAACTCTACTGCCTTCCTGTGGCCTTCCGGCTCAAGCATAACGGAAATACTATCCATAGAAACAGGTGGCAATTACAGTGCGAAGGATTCCTGGACCGCCGTCTCAAATGGTGCTTCATTGGGCAACTCAGACTCTTGGATGGGCAGCGTATTTCTCAATGAGACCTCTACTGGAAGAGGTTACTACGATACCCTGGCAATTAATGTGAAATCCGGGTCCGCGCGCCGTGTCAACACTTCGATCTCCTCTCTCACCGAGCGCTCTTTCAGGCTTCCTAGCGGGTCTAATTACACCAACCCGGTTGGGATTCTGGGTCTCGGCCGCGACTTGCACGATGGTCCATGGCCAAATTCTAGCGACAATTCATGGATATTGGAGCAGCTCAAGTCTGCCGGCGATATTGCTTCTAATACGTTTTCTTTGCACATGGGCAGTGCTGTACTTGAGCAACCCGGTAGTCTGGTCCTCGGCGGTTATGAGAAGAACCGAGCACTTGGGCAGGTCGGAACTTTCCCTTTCTGGGATTCAATTCCTGTCGTTATTTTGATGGATGTATTTTTCGGAACGGAAGAGGGTCCCTCCGCATTTGGAAAGGACGGAAGCATCAGCATCTATCAAGGATTGGGTAACGACACCTGGGCTGCTCAAATTTCGAAAGGGTACGGGGCTACACTAGGAGCAGCTGTTGCGATACTCAACCCATCGAGCCCTTATATGTACCTCCCCCTGGGGACGTGCGAGGCGGCCGCCAAGAACCTACCAGTCACCTGGGATGCCGCTCTCGGGGTTTACATTTGGGACATCGAGGATCCAAGGTACACTCGGATAGTGTCTTCATCAGCCTATATGGGATTTGTTCTGGCAGATCGAGAAGCACTGAATATCACGATCAAAGTCCCTTTCCAACTCCTAAACCTAACCCTCCTTCCACCACTAACAGAGTCTCCTACTCAATACTTTCCATGCCAACCTTGGATTTCCGAATGGGGATTCTTTCAGCTGGGTCGTGCCTTTCTGCAGGCAACCTTCATGCTTGTGGACTTCGAAACGAATAGGACGATGATTGCTCAAGCCCCTGGGCCTGATATGGCTCAAAAGGTGCTACGGGTAGTGGAAGCCGGGAATCAGGATATTATCGAGACTAATCCCATTGACTCATGGGCACAAAGCTGGGCTTCTACGTGGGTAGTGCTTCCGGCGTCTAATACCAGTAATGAAGGGATAGAAGAGCAAACCTCTAAGACAAGTCTACCTGTCGGAGCCAAGGCTGGGATCGGCGTTGGAAGCGCAGTAGCTGCCATTGCGATTTTAGCGACATCCTCCTTTTGCTGGTGGAAGAGAAAGCAGGCTCCGCGGCCAGCTTCGGGTGGACATGACGAACTTAACAATGGCGGAGCCACGGGTCAGTCCGGGCCTCAAGAGCTTCCCCCTAATGAGGTACCTGCAGAAATAGGTAATGGCTTACCCCACGAGTTGGAAGCGGAGCAGCAGAATCTTGAATATCAGGCGTCTCCTGCTTTAAACACCAGCCCTCAAACAAGGTGCTATGAATTGCCCTCCGAAGCTAGGTAAACATATATAGTTGAATGAGCTAGGGTGGATAATAATGACCGCCCATGTCGTATATGAACTACCTCCTAAGTTTCCCCAAGATGCTCTCGAGATAGTAGGTATTCAATTACCTCAGCGAGCTCAGGCCTCGCTGGCTCGTATCAAAGTTACTCCAAGCACTACTGTTTTACGTTAAAAATAACTAATCGAATCCTAAACCCCCGTGACAAATCAGCGAGGCCTAAGATGAAGTTGCAGAAAAAAGCGTGCGCTCGGAACCTGCCTAATAAAATTAATATTTTTCGGAATTTAATATATCTAGTGAAACATAAAGAAACCAATTCACGGCCGATAATTTTAATATCTTTTATAGCTTTAACTATAACCTAATATGTATAGAAGAACCATTTTAATTATTTTAAATAAAAATTATAACTAATATAGCGAGGCTTAAGTATAAAAACTGGGTAATAATAGATTAGAAAGTAAGATAATAGCGGATAAATACAGACTATTTTTAAAAAATAAAAAAATATATTAACAGATTTCATTTAAGTAATATATATTATATCTAGGTACGAGATTTTATATTTATTATTATATGTGCGGATTAGCGATTAATTGCTGAAATTTGTCGTATACATTTTGTTGATTTTTTGTTATATTTTTAAAATTTATATTTTTAATACTTACTCTTAAAAATAAATAGAATATCGCAATTGGTGAAATGTTTAATATAAGGCGTATATATTTCTATATCGTTTAACTGTTTAATATATTTTTTTATTTTTGTTCTCATATTAATAAAGTCGATTTTCTTATATAAACGTTAATGTATAAATGAAATGAAATAAAATAATACAATATTAGTTTAATTTTTAAGTTATAATATACTTGTTTTATTTTTACGAGATTTTACTTTATTTATTTTCCGTTTTTATTTACACTTATTTCTTTTTCGAAATTTAGGTAAAAATTAAGAATCCGGAATAATCGAGCAAATTATCGTTCGTAATTTTTGAGCGTATATCGTTTTAAAATTTAACATTTTAAAATATGTTAACCGGTTATTTTATTTTAAAAGAAAATTGTTCATAGTTTTACCTTTTCTGTATTATTTATTATACGTTTTAATAAAAGATATTAATAGGTTTAAGTTATATTCTTTAAGTTAAATTAAATATACGAAAATTATTATACGATATAATTGTATAATAGATATTATACCCAGTATCTTGGAATACGATAATTACTTGATAATTTTTACGATTTAAGATAGATTGCATAGCTTAGTTCCGTAAAGCTCTACTTTTTATTGGGGCCCCGTAAGTACGTAATTTCTCGACTGATGTCGGCTTAGGAGGCTTACAAGCGTGGTTGCCGGCAAGCTTTAACCCTGATGAACCTTATGCCCGCTGGCTCCACGGCTCGGCATGGTCAATATGACTCAGGAGGTGTGAAGCTCTGCGCGGTAAACCTTATAATTAAGAAATATAACTACCTTATGAAATATTATAGTTTTAACCGGTTTTCTATCAATCGTATAATAGAGATATTATATAAAATTCGTAATTATTAATTAATTAAATTATTTTACTTTGTTTTAATAATAGAAGTATTATTTATAAAATTAACAAGGATTAAATTAAATATATATTAGTAATTTCCTATATGATAATAAATAGGTATAGGTTAAAGTAAGGTGATTACCGGCTAGTTTTAAAGCGGATTTTAAAAAGTGAATGTATTAAGTTATTTTTATGTAACGCTTTTATTAATGATTAGATAATACATTTATATTAATAAAATTGTCAGCGGTTAGTTGATTAGTTGTTGTATCTATGTAAGCTTTATACTTTTATAATTACTTCTGGTTATTTAGCTCTTAGTTTTTAATATTATTATTATTATTTTTATATAGCGTCGTCGTAAATTTAATTACGTGCGTTTGTTAAGGACATTCCGTTAGTAGTTATATAGGCTATATCTTATTATTCATTATTGCTTTAATAATTAATTATGTTTTACCTAGTTTTCTATTTTAATCCGTTGTTAGCCTTACTTTGTTTACTTTTTTTCCCTCCGCGTTTCTATCCTAGTTTTTTTATGCGCGTTCCGCTTATTTTTTTTATTGTTTTCCGTTTAGTTTTTGTATATTTTCCGTCTTATCTTTTTACTATAACCTTTTCTAATAAGTAGTTTTATAAGCGTTAGTATTTTTACTAGGATAATAAGTAAGAATTTCTTTAGCGCCACCCTTTTAACGCCGACTGCAAGCCGAACCGTAATCGTATTACTGGTGGTAATAAGCCGTACTTATTTATTACTTTACAACTTTTCGTATAGTTAATATTTATATTTAATATTATTTATATCGTAGTTTAATTTCCCTTTAACTTTTAGTTATTTTTAAAAGCGCTGTTTAAACGATTTTCAATTTGCTATTAATCATTAGAAGTTAATCGATAAGCTCGAAAAGGTTCGTATTAAAATGTGGCAGGGTGTTATGCCTATACTCGGATCCGACTAATTAGTTAGTCCAGATCTTATATATATATTATGACGTTTTTTTCGCTATAGGTTTCACCTTAGAAAATTACCGCTTATTACATTTCTAAATGTAATAGCTACTTAAGTTCAATATTATAAATACATTCGTTTGCTTTTTTATATTTTATTCGCTCTTACTTATATAGTAATATAGATCGAAAATTAATGCTAATTAAGATTAAATCTCCCCGACCTAATTTATATAGCTGTTAAAAATAAAAAACTAGCTTTAGTTAAATATTGAGGTAACTTTCGATTTTCTAATTAATAATCGAAGAAGATAAGTTTTTAATTAAAAACGTGAATATTATAATTACAGTTATTAAAATACAAAAACGGATATTGTGTTATATAAATTAATAACAGTAAAAATAATCGCTAATAACGACGAAACGACTGAAACATATTATTAATTAAAGAAGATAGTTAAATAGTAAAATTTTACGACATTTAATCTTTAGCAAAGTCTTTAATTAACCGGTTTCGAAAAAAGTATATATACTTAAAAATACAAATGTTTAAAGATATGGCCTAATTATATATATCTAAATCGATGTCAGAATTTAAGTTATAATTTATACTTCGAAAAATCTTAAGTAGTAAAACGGAATTAGAAAATTAAAAAATTCGTATTAATTAATTAGGATTAATTATTAAAAACTAACGAATTAAAACTATAAGTATAATAATAGGTTACTAATAATATATTAATATAAACTTTAAACTAATAAAAATTAAAATAACGATAATATCATTAACGTTAAAAAAAGGAATAACGTTATAAAGCTGCCGATTTCGTTTATAAAAAGGAAAATTAAAAAATTTATATCTCTTAACATATTAAAAAAATAAAGATAACCTATTAATTACTGGACTTTATATTATTCTCGCCTTAATTAGCTAGCATCCTATATAGACCTTATTTATAAATATCGTATAGCATTCGCTATTATTAAATTGTAGAGTTCTTTTAACGTTAAAACTAATAGTAAAAGTATTAATCATAAAATTAAAAACGATTAAGTTTAATATTCGCCGCCAGCAACATATCGTCAAGCAAAGTTAAATTCACCTAAGTAAAAAAAACAACAATATTGTCACTTCGATTATAAAAAACGTAAAGAATATTAACGGGAATATTAAATACCTTACCTTTCTTTACATTTATATATTCGAATAATAACGTTAAATTATTATATTATATTAACTATAAAGCATGCTTTTTGTTCATAAACGTTGTTATAATTTAATCGATTTGCTAAAGCCCCGTTGAAAATAACTAAGACAACCGTATAATAAGGCCTATTATATGCTCTAGTATTTCTTACTATTTAAAAACATTAAAATTCAGCGTCGAGTATTATTAATCGCTATCGATTATTAAAACCTAAGTATAAAAACAAAGTTAGTAGCGAACTACTTTCGAAAAATCAGACTAATTCTCTTAAACCTATTACAAACTTAACGAAAAAAAACAAATATAAAAATATTACACGTTATTATTAAAGCACTAAAGAGAAAATAAATGCAATCTATTTAAATCACTTTATTAATTTTTATTAGTTTCACGATACTTATACTCGAAGTTACACCTTTCAATATCCTTAATCGGACTAGATATGGTTTCTTAATAAAAATTATAAATAAACTTTCTCTTATAATTTAACCGAATATATTCGTTTTTCTAGGTGGTCGCGTTTTAGAATTATAATTACCGATTAACTCGTAAAGATTAACAAGCTATATTAGAAGTACAATTTTATGAATCAGAGATAACTAATAAGCTATGATAGTAATTAGAGAAATTTTTTATCAATAATCGAGTTAAAATTATTCTTAAAAAAGTTATTACAAAGAATAAAGCAGCTAAAAACGTTGTAAAAACCTTGAAATGATAAAATCAAAAGTTAATACGAACTGTTAACAACTAATTAAGGATATTAACAAAATAGGTTTAACGCAATATACTGAATTAGATTTATAAGTGCTGCTTAAAACATACAGCTAAAGTTTGTAATATTATAAAAAAATTGAAATAAAAGGTAAAACTGCAAATAAACTAAACATATAAAGAATTTACTAAAAGAACTTCTACTTAATAAAGTCGACAAATTCTTTACAGTATATTTATAAAGCTTAAAAACCTATATACGATATCATACCGCAAAGTTATAATATTTATTAAGAATTATACTTTTAATATAACTAAATTAAGTAAATATAAAGGATACGGGTAATTATGAAACACGGTTTATTTTAAATCTAAATAAACAAATATAATAAAACAATTTAAAGATTTTTTCATAAAGTAATTCTAAACCTAACCCTACGTTATCAGAGAGACGTAATTAGATATCAAAAATTATTAACGTCTTATAAAAAAGGAAAATTACTTAAATACGATAAAATTAAAATTTTAACGCTTTTAAAAGAAAATAGGAAAGCGAGAACTGCTAGGACTTTGCAATATTACGCACCGCTTAAATAAAAACTTCTCTAGGTATAATATCATAACGCTAACCTATTAACTAATGGAATAAGTTTTTAACCCGACGATTTAATGAAAGTAAAGATTTTTCGTGAACGAAATAACTACTACGGTAATTACCAAAATAATAACCAAGGTTATAAAAAATGATTTTGCAATTCTGAAGGAAATTGTCACTAATTTCATAAGAAGAACGGGTATGTAATAAACGCTTATAAAGTATTTTCGACTATTAAAAAAACGGGCTTTATTTTATTTAATAACGATTAATTTATGATTTACCTTAGATGTAAAAACTATCTATAAAAGTTACACATAATATAATTCCAAACAGTACTTTAAAACTAAGAAATGAATAAACGGGTTTTTATTTTAAAGAAACTTCGGAAGTATATCCATAATCTCTCGAACTTTTCAAATTATTTTAAAAATAAAATGATATTCTTTAATCGCTGACAAAGAATGTTAAAGCGCTTAATAAATTTTAACTTTAGTACCGACTTAAAATTAGGTAAATTTAATATTTTAGACGCGTTCTACTTTACGACGATTTTAAAACCAAACTAATCGGAGCCAATTATAAATTAAAATCGTATTACTAAAATTAAAATGTTTTGCTTACTATAGAAAACGAAAAGCTATTTTATAAAATAGCATTATTAGTTAATTAATTTAAAAACTATTTTACTTAAAGTAAAGATATTAAGTATTTTAAGAGAATTCGCGGATTAAAAGTCGTTATACATAATTAACTATTAATACTTACCAGTCCTATGTTAACTAAATAAATTAGTAAGGAAAAAAAATTAATAAAAGATTGCGAAGAAACTAAAATCAATATTAATAAACTTATATAAAACGAACATTAATTTTTAAAAACCAAGTAAGTATTATAAATAAATCACCTTTTTAATAACGGTAAATTAATTATTAAGTAATTAGTGAAATACTAACGACTTAAAATGTATATAAACGTAAAAAAAAAGAAAAATATCGAAATGACCTAATCGGAATAAATTATAGTTTGCTTAGTTTTAATACGGTTTTTTAAAAATTTCATAAATACGAAAACCCTGAAAACGTTACACCGCAGGAATAAATAGATTATTAAGATAATAAAAGAGAATATTCGTAGTGTTATAGTAATTAAACCGCGATAAGCTCATAGAATTCTAATTATAAGCATCGGATATAACCTGGAAAGATAAAAAGAAATTAGCATTTTAGAAGTATAATAATATAGCTCGAACGAATACATTACTTCGTTATTTAAGTATATTAATAAAATTAGTTTTAATAAAGAAGAAAGATTTAATTAATAATAATATCAATACCGGAACCGAAACAAATATTACAATTCTATCGTACGTTAAAAAGCAGGGATTAATAATAATATAAATACGGGTTTTCATAGGATTTAAGTTTTAAACAAGGTTTAAGCTTTAAGATATAATTAGAATTCTTTATAAGTTAAGTTGCCGATTATTTATAATCTTTACTTTTATAGTTAATAAAAAATATATTACATAACTCGTAATATTTAAATTTAATTTTAAAATAAAATTGAAAATAATATTAAATATACATTTAAATATAACGTACTATACCACCAAATCGTGCACACCACTAAGTCGCGCGTTTTCTTTACTATTTTAATCCCATAACTTTCCTAATTTATTTTTTAATATTATAATATAAAACGGCGTACAAAAAAAGCTAATATAAATCTAGCCGTTAAAACGAAACAAAATAATCCGCAATTTAATTATAAACGGCTTTATACTATTTATAACGTCTCTAAATCGATTTTAAGAAACCGAGTTTACGGTAAATCTTTTTAATCTAATACCGTTCCCACTTCGCAAAAATTAACCCCGACCGCAAAGCAATTTATTATCGACTAAATCCTTAACTTAAATATGAAAACGTTTCTTATTCGGCTTTAATACGTTAAAAAGATAGCGAATTTATTATTTACTTAACGCGTGGCAAAACGCGTTGAAATTAACTAAATGTGAAAATTTATTAAATGGAAAAAAAAAAACTCTAGACGCGTTTAAATCGGAATATTGATTATTAATAAGTATTATACGAAATTTTAATAATATTTCGTAAATAATTTAAGCTTATTCGAGTTATTATCGTATAATACGGTAATACAAAAAAAAGATATTTATAATTTCGACGAAATTAAATTTTTAATCAAGCTTTTTATAATAACGAGAGTAATAATTAATAATATCGAAAAATATAAAAAGCTTGAATAAACCTAACAAAACAAAATAAAAAAATAAATTACAATTCTTAAGTTATTAATTTTTAAAGGAAATTTATACCGTCATTTATTATTATAATAAGGAAAAATTTTTTAAGTTTAAATTTCGTAATAACTTATTATTAAAACCTAGTTAGAAATCGTATAAAAATAATAATAAAATAACGAACGAATTAAATCTAAACTACATTCAATATTTCGATTAATATATTTAAAGACGGACGAAAAAAATTAAAATCCTTTTTTATTCTCGACGGTTACTAATATTACTATTTAATAGAATTTGAAAAATATTGCGTTAATTACGACATTATTATACTTTATATGGCCGCGTATTTTTTGTATAAATTTTAACCTTTTAACGTATCTTATTTTTCTTTTTTAAAAAGCACTTATTTCTTAAATATCGAAAATTTAACAGGACGTTAGTATACCTATATCGCTAGCAAGAATTTTCTTACCGGCTTTTACGACGCGTTTAAAATTACTATAATATTTAATAATATTAAATCTAGATTCGCCGTAACTAATTTTGTTTTATTTAATTTTAATACCGTTTTTTCCAAGTTCGAATTCCTTTAATTATACTTACGACAACCGTTTCCCCTTTTGCCGGTTTTATTCGTTACCTTTTTATAAAAACCTTTAGAAATATTAAGGAAATAATAAAACAAAAACGTTATTGGCAAAAAATAAAATAAAATAAAATAAAAATAAAAAATAAAAATTACTAAAGTAAGTTACTAATGAATATTATTAAATCGGTTAATTTTTTAATGAAAAATAACTTATTATTTTTATACGGATTTAATATCTTTCGAAAAAATTACCTAATTACGCGAAACGAACTATATATTAAGTAAACGTCGGAAAACTAAAAATAAACGTTTTCAAAATAATACTTGCTATTAAAAAAAGGTGGTAAAGAAGTGTAACTATTAACGGCTGAAAATAATTATCGTAATATAGATTACGATGAAAAAACGGAAATATAACATTTACGGCAAACCTAAATGTATTACGCGTACTTATAATAAAACTATAAATACGTTTAATGAAAGAAATTCGATTAATTTAAATTAATAAAATATGTTATTATTAAATTATTAAAGTTTATTATTATAAGGTGCCTAAAAACGCGCGATTCGGTAATATACGCAACTCGGTAATATGGTACGTTATATTTTTTTTTTAAAATATTTATTTTATACCGGGTTATAAAAAAGCGAGAATAAATTTAGCTATTTAAACAAAGAAACAGAAGTCGAATTTTAATTATAAAAGCTTTAATCCCATTTATAATCTCTTATTTATTACCTTAAAATCGTGAATTAACAGTAAATACGCCCGGTTCGATACCGCTTCTAATTTGCGAAAATTAACGATAACAGAAAGAAATTCGATTTTTAAAGAAATTTTTAACTTGAATACGCACACGTTTCCGTCCGCTATTAACATGTTGAAAATATAGCAATTTTATTATTTACGTAACTGTTACGGCACCAACAATGCGGCTCCGCTTAGCTAACGTAACGCTATATATACGAAGGCACTTCGTGCCTTTTAGATAGTTTTCTTCTTTTCTTCTTCGTGCAACAACAAGATACTTTACCCAGACCTAGAGACGTTTAGCGCCGTGACAGTAACGCGTTGCGAAACGCGGTGGAATTAATTAAGTATTTAATTTTATCAACCGGTAATAAAATTCGAAACACGTTTTAATCGAAAAATAAATTCTTTAAAGGTTTTATAAGAAAATTCAAAACTATTTCGTAAATGGTTTAACTACGTTTATTCTAGTCATAATACGAAATTATAGTATTATAAATAACAAGACTTATAATTTTAAAATTAAAGTTTTAATTAAGTTTTTTAAAAGTAATTAGTATAATTATTATTAATACTTAAAAGTATAAAAAGTATAAATAAATCTAATATTGAAATTAAGGATAATACATAATAATATAAACTATTAAGTCTTAATTTTAAACTATATTATTATGTATTATCCTTATCGAAAGAAATTATTATTTTTTCCGTCGTTTACCAATAACTTATATATATAAAATCAAAAGATTAATATCAGCGAAAAAGATTAGATAATAAATAAATTAAGTTTAATATTTCGATTAATATATTTAAAAGCGCACGGAAAAGTCGAAACCTTATTTATTGTTAACCGCGATAAAGATTATTATTTAATTAAATTGAAAATTTATTACAAAATTAACGATATCTTCATTCTCTGTTTATTTGTTATTTATTTTAACCTTTAAACGTCCCTTTTCTTTCTTTCTTAAATCGTGTTTATTCGTTATATATTTAAGATTTTATACAACGTTATATTACTTATACTACTAAGAAAGATTTTATCGCCAGTTTTTACCACGTGTTTAAATCTTCTCCAATAATTAATAATATTAAATTAGTATTTATAAAAACGAGATTTAATCTATTTAAGTTTAATTATATTTCTTTTTATTAAAAAGTTTTAATTATGCTTATAGTAAACGTTTTTCCACTTATATTTATTAAATTTATTACTTTCCAACATCCTAAAACTTTTAAAAAATAGTACAGAGATAACTTAATAATAACGTTATTTTGTAAAAGAAAATTAAAAAGAAAATTAAAAGGAAAATGAAAAATTACTAAAGGTAACTTGCCAATAAAAATAGTTAAGTCGGTGAATTTTTTTAATAGAAAATAATTTAATACTATTATATGAAAATTCTTTTTTTCGAAAGAAATACGGCTTATTATAGGAATAAGCTATATCTTTAATAAATGCTGAAAATCTAAAATAAACGTTTTCTAAAAAAAAAGCGATTTAAATTAATACTATATACAAACCTAAACAGAAAAAAGTAATTCTTATTAATAATATTCTAGTTAGTAGATCGGTAACACCCGAAGATTAAAATTAAAAAAATTAAAAAGCTCAAAAGATTTATAAGGGCGATTAATAAGCCAAGAAATATATAAAATAAAATATTATTTTATAATAGTACTATCTTCTCAATTTATATTTATATCCCGAAGCAGTTGATTAATTAAAGGGGAAACCGGGTAATACTTAATTACATAGGTAGTAAGTTAACTTATAGAAAGAAAATACGTCGTAAAGAATTTTAGGGAGAAATTATTCTAAAATGGAATTAATATTAATATGGCTAATAACAGATATTATCCTGTCTTTTTACAAAGTTAAATTTATTTCCTATAAGGCGTAACAAAATAATGATATAATAATGTCGGTTAATGTAAAAAGATTAATCAATATATTACGAATACGTATTAAAAGGAAATTGCTCGAGTAATCGCATATTACGTACCAGAATATTTAGTTTCTTACAAAAAGAAGGTATAGTAACTGACGATTTATTTACAACGTACCATATAAGCCCGTCGCGCATACGAGCTCCTTACGCGGTTTATATATAACCTTTTTTTTTAATAATTAAAATTCGTATAAAACACCTATTGCTTAATTAATTAAAAAATAGATTTTGAAATAATGCTATGTTTTACATTCTATTTATTATATCTTTTTAAAACCAGATTTAAATACATTAATATATTATTATTTTATAAATAACGTCTCATATAAGCGAGTCGGCCATATAAGCAAGTCGGCTAATTTTCTTAACTATTTTACTTTTTAACTCTTAAGATTTATTTTTTAATATTAACGTTATAAAAGGTTGTATAAAAGAAGTTAGAATTAATTTAACTATTTAAGCTAAAAACCGAAACTCAAAATTTAATTATAAAAACCTTTATTTTATTTATAATATCCTTTTATTTATTTTAAAAAACCGATATTACGGTATATTCTTTCGAACTAATACCGTCCCTAATTCGCGAAAATTAACACCGACCGAAAGAAAATCGACTGTTAAACGAATTTTAACCTAAATGCGCGAACGCTTCCTGTTTAGCGTTAATATATTAAAGATATAACGAATTTGTTATTCATATAACGGATTACCGGACGCGTTAGGATTAATTAGGTAACTAATTTAGTTAAATAATAATAAAAATTCGAAATATATATAAATTGAAAAAATAAATTATTATATGGTTTTATACAAAAATTTAAAAATATTTTATAAATACTTTAAGCTTATTCGGATTGTAATCGTAAATTACGATATTATAAAAAAGAATATTTATAGATTTAATGAAATAAAACTTTTAATAAGGTTTTTTATAGTAACTGGTATAGTTATTATTAATATTAAAAAACGTAAAAATTTAAATAAATTTAATAAAAAATCTGAAATAGTTTATAATAATACAAATTATAAATTTTTAAAATTAAGGCTTACTTTTATTTATTATTCTTACCCGGAAAAATTATTTTTTTCGTTAATTCGACGATAGCCTACTTTTATTTCATTAAAAGGTTACTATAAGCGATAACGGTTAAATAATAAATAAATTAGGTTTAAAATAAGGTTAATATTAATTAAGATATTCGAACGCGTACGAAAAAATCGAAACGTTTTTTAATTTTTAACAGTTCCAAAAATTATTATTCAATAAGATTTAAAAAATGTTACGTTAATTATAATATTATTATGTTTTTTAAAATTTTTTTTATTTATTTTAACTTTTCGACGTATTGTATTTTTTTTCCGTTCAAACGCGTTTATTTATTATATATCGAAAGCTTTATACGACGTTATAGTATTTATATTATTAAGGAGAATTTTATCGCCGGTTTCCGTAATACGTTTAAAATTGCTATAATAGCCAATAATATTAAATCGGGATTCGTAAAAACGGAACTTATTTTATTTAATTTTAATTATATTTATAACGATTTTTTTTATTCACTTTTACTAATTTTACTATTTCCTTATTTGCGAAAATGTTTAAAAATATTATCGAAATAATTTAACAAAAACGTTATTTACAAAAAAATCTAAAAATTACTAAAATAACTCGCTGATAAAATTAATTAAATCGGCTAATTGTTTAATAAAAAGTAATTTAATATTATTACATAAAAATGTTTTTTTTTCATAAAAAATATAATTTATTATACGAAACGAATTATATCATTAATAAACGCCAAAAGACTAAAAATAAACGTTTTTTTAAAAAAGGGATATTTATTATAAACTATATATAAGTTTTTATAATTACTCAAAAAAATAGTAATAAATAATCGTAACTGGTAATAGCTGAAAGTAATTCTCGTAAAAAGGTTTAGGCGAAAATACGGAAATATGACGTTTACAATAAGCCCGGATATAATACGCGTACTTATAAGGAAAATACAAAGGCGTTTAACGACGAAAAATCCGATTAATTTAAATTAATTTATTACGTTATAGTTGTTTTATTTAAATTTGTTATTAAGAAATGCTAAAAAGTGGCTGATTTGTTTATGTACCCGATTCGCTTATATAAGACGTTAAATTAAAATAAAATATAATTTAATAAAGATATTAAAAGATTAATAAAACTTTTAAAATTTATTCGCCTTAAATATAATTTCGCTATCTCTATTACGATTATATATTATACACGTAAGAAATCTAGTATAATTTCGAAGTTAATATTTCGAAAAATATTAGAAGGTTTATATTTTCGACCATTAAATCGAACTCACAATGTTTATATCACTTTCAAGATATTACTTAAAAATTAAAAAAGATAAGGTAATATTTACTATATATCTGTAACCGTACATTACTTATTTTAAAAGTTTTTATTAATTAATGTAGCCTATAAGCGAGCTATATATATAAACGAGCTATACATTTTCTTCCGTATTTTCACTTTTTAATTTTAATTACTTCTTTCCTAATAGCTATAACTTAAAACGGCTGATAAAAAAAGCAAAAATAAACGTAGCCATTTAAATTAAAAAATAAAAGCTGAAACTTAATTATTAAAAACGTAATTTTATTTATAAGATTCCATTTATTACTTTAATAACGCGAATTAATAATAAATACGCCCGATCCGATACCGTACCTATTTTGCGAAAATTAACGTTAACGGAAAAAAAAATCGATTATCGAACACATCCTTAACTTAAATATGCAAACGTTTTCCGTCCGATATTAATATATTAAAAATATAATAAATTTGCTACTTCCATAACGTATCGCGGAACGTGTTAAAATTAATTAAGTAATTAATCTTACTAAACGAAAGTAAAAATTTAAAAATATTTCGTAAATAATTTAAACTTGTTCGGGTTATAATCGTAAAATATAATATTATAAAAGAAAATAATTATAATTTCAACGAAATAAACTTTTCGATAAAACTTTTTATAATAACCGATATGGTTATTATTAATATTTAAAAAATAGAATTTTAAACAAATTTAATAAAAAAGTCGGGAATAATTCATAATAATTTAAATTATTATTTATTAAAATCAAGCCTTATTGTTAAGTATTATTTTTATCGGAGAAAGTTATTTCTTCTATTACTTTATTAATAATTTAATTTTACCCAGTTAAAAGGTTATTATAAATGATAACGGTTAAATAATAAACTAATTACATTTAAAATAAGTTTAATATTTCGATCAATATATTTAAACGCGTATAAAAAATCGAAACGTTCTTTTATTTTTAACAGTTACGAAAATTGTTATTCGATAAAATTTAAAATATATTACGTTAATTATGATATTTTTATATTTATATACTTATTAATCTTTTTATTTATTTTAACTTTTCGATGTATTTTTTTTATTAAAATGCGTTTATTCGTTATATATCGAAAATTTTATCGCCGGTTTCCGCAATACGTTTAAAATTACCATAACGACCGATAATATTAAATCGAGATTCGTAAAAACGGGATTTATTTTATTTAATTTTAATTACGTTTTTTTCGCATTAAAGATTCTAATTATATTTTTATTAACCGTTTTTTAATTTACTTCTATTAATTTTATTATTTTCTTACTTACGAAAACTTTTAAAAATATGACCAAAATGATATAACAAAAACGTTATTTAAAAAGTAAATTAAAAATTATTAACATAACTTACTAACCTATATAATTAAAACGGTTAATTTTTTAATAGAAAATAGCTTAATATTATTATACAAAATCGTTTTTTTTTAGAAAAAACACGGCTTATTACGCGAGACAAATTATATTTTTAATAAACGCCGATAAACTACGAACATACGTTTTTTAAAAAATAGGATATTTATTAAACATAAAGTATTAACCTTCATAATTACGATAAAAAATAATAACAAATAATCGTAATTAATAGTAACCGAAAATAATGGTCGTAAAAGGATTTAAACGAAAAAACGGAAATATAACGTTTATAGCAAATCTAGACATAATACGCGTATTTATAGAAAATATAAAAACGTTTAATAATAAAAAGTCCGATTAATTTAAATTAATTTATTACGTTATAATTACTTAATTCGCATTTAGTATCGCGATATACCAAAATATGTCAAAGAATTCACAGTTCGTTTATATGTACAACTCGCTTATAAGATACGTTATTAACAAAATTATTAAGAACTTAAATTTAATATTTAAATAATAATAATTCAATTTATAGAATTATTAAAACCGGTTAAATTCGGATCCCGTTATAGGTAAGGTGTTATGACCGAGGTCGAACTTAGGTAATTAGTAAATTCGGATTTCTCGTATATATTAAGACGTTCTTGTTATTATAAGTTGGATATTAAAATATTACTTCCGTATTATTATTACTTATAATATAAATATCAGGTTTAATATGCTAATTATATTTTAATACTTTTCTTATATTTTATTATCGTTTATTATTATAATATCTTTATTAAATCCGCGTTAATTAAAATTAAATAACCCCGACGTAATTTAAATTGTTATTGAAAAAGATACTACCTTTAATTAGTTAGTATGATAACTTTCAATATTCCGATTAACATTTAAATACGATAAATCTTTAATTAAGAAATATAAATATAATTCGATTTAAATTTAATAAATAAATAAGTAATAATTAACATTTTCGTACGACCGTCGAAAACGTCGTTAAATTTGAAAAAATTAACATATATCGTATTAAAAGGTTTACTTTTTTTTACTTAGCTACCTTCGTAATACTGTTTTTTACGCTTTAACAATCTTAATAATCGGAATATTAAATCGATACAAGTAATTAAACTTTCGCTTTAATAAGTATTTATACTATCTTTTTAAAAAGGCGTATGTTTAAGTATATCAATTTTTAGTATTATAATATAACGGCTTTTTCTAAAGACTTGAGGAGTAGGCGAAAGATATTACTATAAAGCTTCTATTATGAGATTAGCTATAAGGGCACAAATTTCAAAATTAAAAGTTCTGAAGCGAAATCTTTATCGTTGCTTTTAAGAATAACTTTATTTTTAAAATTAATTTCGTTTTTTGGGATGGTAATAATAGTGCTTTCTTTTAAGCTATTACAAAAGCTACTAAAATAATATCGCTCTTATCGTTTTCTAATATTACTTTACCGCAATATATAACAAGTTAAGGTTTAATTTAATTAACTTAATCATTTTCGTATTTATCACCTTGTAATATATAACGTCGGTTTAATAATTTTAATAAATTTTAACTTATTAAAAGATTTATATAAAACTAAGTTCGTATATATATTAAAGATATACAAATAACTCTTTAAAAAGAAAATATTAAACCTTTTTTTAAAATAATAAACGCGATTCTTCGTATTCTTTTACTTATAATATCAAAATACTTTCCTTTATTTAAAAGCTTTCAACTACCCCTCGATAAGTATAAATTAATGAAATTAACTTTATGGTTCCCTATAAAGAAATCTGAATAGGTTTTTAAAAACGTAAATTTCTTTAGGTTATATTCGATAATAACGTTATTACCTTATATACTTATAAAATGGTTTAATATAAAAAACGTTAAAATAAATTAATAAACTTAAAACTTTTTTTCTTTTTATATACGCTTAATTGTGATCATTTATTAAGAGAAACCTTTTAAAATACGGTTATTCACTATTTTCCTAGTTTGTGATTTTTTGGTTTACTTATCGAGTTTAACGTTTTTATTAATAAAAGAGCATTTCGTAAAGCGGTAAACTATTTCGTACAAGTATTTCAGGGTAAGGCGGTTATTGTTATTACCGTTCCCGTTATTCCGGTTATGATTATTATTCCGGTTATTATTTTAATTATTTAAAAAAGTACTCGTTTAATTAAGAGTTTTTCTGTTAAGAGTAATACCGAACGTTCCCTATAAAAGTTGTTCGACGATAACGTTTTAAACTTTTTAAAACTTTATATAATTTCAAAATCGTTTTTAATTAGTAATTTGATAAGGCTCTTACCTTTAAATATAATATCTTTTACTGTAATAATTTTTAAAAATTCAAGATATTAGTAATTATTTACGATAATTAAGATCTAAACTTCCTTAGTTTTAAAATACGTTTTTTAATCTTTGAAAATTTCATTCTTTCTTTAGATTATATTAATTTTTAACCTTTATTTATATTAAATATTAATTTTATACATTAAAATATTATTACTAAGTTCAAATTTATTTTCCGACGTAATTAATCTATTTCGAAACGTGGTTTTCTTTAATGATAATAATAATAATGGGAATAAATAAATTAATTTTAAAACATATCAGTTTCGGCGAAAACCTTTTTTTAAATAAGGTATAAAAATTATTTCCTATTATATAATTTTATAACTTTTAAATATTTAATATAATTATTCGTATTAACTTCTACCTTATTAATAGTTCTTTTTAAAAAATATTAAGATTTATAAAAACTGGTATAAATAATAAAAATGGGATTTAGGTTTTGTTAAAGTTAATATATTTTTATAATATATTAACGTCCCACATAAGCTCCTGGGACATATAAGCTCGCGGGACACTTTTTAACATTTCGTAATAATTAATCTAAATAATTTAACTATAATGTAATAAATTAATTTAAACTAATTAGATTTTTCGTCGTCAAATGTTTATATAATTTCCTTATAAAAACGCGTATTATGTCCGGGCTTACCGTAAATATTATAATTTCGGTTTTTCGTTTAAACCTTTTTACGATAATTACCTCTAGCCTTTTTTAATTACGATTACTTATTATTACTTTTTTTAACTATTAAAACCTTTACCTTCTTTATAATAAATATTTCTTTTTCTTAAAAACGTACGTTTTTAATTTTACGATATGTATTAAAAATGTAACTTATTTCGCATAATTTAACTTTTTTTTCCCGAAAAAAACGGTTTTATATAATAATAATATATATCTTTTTATTATAAAATTAATCGATTTAAATATTTTTATCGGCGAAGTACGTTAAAAGTTTTAATTTCCTTTTATAAATAGGGTTTTTAGGTTATTATTTTACTGATATTTCTCAAGGTTTTCGCAGGCGGAAAAATGAAATCGGCGGAAATTTACGGGAAAATAATTAACATAAATATAATTAAAGGAAATTTGAATTTGAAAAAATCCTTATTAAAATCGAATAAAACAAAACTAACTTTCGCAGAGACGGAATTAATAATATCGGACGTTATAATAATTTTAAACGCGTTATAAAAACCGGCGATAAAACCTTTTTTAATACTATAAATAACGTAATATTACACAAAACTTTTAATATATAGTAAATAAACATATTTTAATACAAAAAAAATACGTTAAAAAATTAAAACTAAGAAAAAAAGTAAGCCGGTATACAAATATAATAATATCGTTAATTTTGTAATAATTTTCGAATTCGATTAAATAATGGTTTTCGTAACCGTCGAAAATAAAAAAATGTTTTAAATTTTTCGTCCGCGTTTTAATATGTTTATCCAAATATTTAATTTATTTTAAACTTAATTTATTTATCGTTTAGCCGTTTTCGGTTATAGTAATTTTCCAATTGGATAAAAGTAAGTTATTAACGAATTAGCGAAAAGAATTTTTCTGGCAAAAATAATAAATAAAGATAAAACCTAATGTTAAAAGCTAATAACTTATATTATTATAAACCATTCCCAATTTTCTTCTTAAATTTATTTAAATTTCTTATATTTTGTGATATTAATAATAATTATATCGGTTATTATAAAAAACGTTATTAAAAGTTTTATTTCGTCGAAATTATAAATATCCTTTTTGGTAATACTATATTTTGCGGTTATAATCCTAATAAATTTACATTATTTACGCAACATTTTTAAAATTTCGTATAAAACTTTTTAATAATTTATTTTTCAATTTAAACGCGTTTTAAATTTTTTTTGTCGTTTAATAAAGTTCGATGTTTAATTAATTCCAACGCGTTTCGTAATACGTTAAGCAAATAATAAATTAACTATATTTTTAACGTATTAAAACCAGATAGGAAACGTTTACTTATTTAGGCTAAAGATTTTTTCGATAATAAATTTCTTTTCGGTCCGTGTTAATTTTTGTAAATCGAGAATAATATCGGTTCGAGCGCGTTTACCGTTAAATCGCGCTTCCAGAATAATACGTAAAATATAATAAATAATATTAAATTTTTTATAATTAAGTTATAAATTATTATTTTTAGCCTAAATAGTCAAGTCTATTTGAAATACTTTAATAAATCGTTTTATGTTATAATTATTAAAAAATAAGTAATTAATGTTAAATAGTTAAAATATTAAAAAACGTATCCCGCGAACTTATATGTCTCGGGACCGTATATAGGACGTTAGCTTTTATATTAATGTAAAATTTTTAAAAGTTATATTTTAAGGGTTTCTATTTTAAGAAAAAACTTAAATTTTATTTTAAAAAGTAACTATTGGTATTTGCTAATTAAATAACTATAGCTTGAAAAGTGATACGTAAAGATACGTAGGTTAAGGTACATACAAACGTAAAAATTCAATGTTAGATATTTTTGGTGGCGGACCAGTAAATGTATTGCAGAAGCGATAATGAGGTTCTAAATAACGCACCATACAAGCTCCTCGAACATACAAGCTTGTCGGACACTTTTTAGCACTCCGCACCAATAAATTCAAATTATTTAACTATAATATATCGCATTAATTAAAATTAATCGGGTTCTTATTCGTTAAACGTATTTACAATTTTATTACAAATGCGCGTATTATGTTTAAGTTTATTGCAAATGTTATATTTCCTTTTTTTCGTTTTAACCTTTTTATAACGATTACTTTTAACCATTATTAGCTGTATTTTTCTACTAGTATTTTCTTTTTAGGCTAGGAAAGTTTATCGCTTTTGTATAGTAAATATCTTTTTTTAAAAAACGTTTATTTTTAATCTTTCGACGTTTACTTAAAATATAATTAGCTTCGCATAATTAAGCGGCTTTTTATTTAAAAAAAGGTAACTTTATAAAAAAGTATTAATTAATTTTTAGTTAAAAAATTAATTAATGTATTAACTTTTTTTATAAATAACGTCCTTATCCTTTTACTTTCTTAATATTTTCAAGGGTTTTTGCGGGCGAAAAAAATCGAATCGGCGAAAATTAACAAAAAAACGGTCGGCGTAAATATAATTAAAGAAATCTTGAACTTGGAAAAAACGGTATTAAAATTAAATAAAACGAAATTAATTACGGCGAATCAGAATTTAATATTATTAAACGTTATAACAACTTTAAACGCGTTATAAAAACCGGTAAGAATTTTTTTTAACGATATAAATATAATAACCTTGTATAAAATCTTTAATACATAACGAATAAAAGCGATTTAACAAGGAAAAATAAAATAAAATATATCGAAAAGTTAAAACTTAAAAAAAAAATACGCGGGCTTATAAAATATAATAATATCGTAATTAATATATTTTCCAGTTTTATCGAATAATAATTTTCGTAACGTATTACATAACCTCACGGAATGCATAAGCTTACGGGAAGATTTTAGATATATTTTAATTACCCATTTTTAATTAACCATTTTTAATACTAATAATATAGAACGGTTTATAAAAGAAATAAGAATAACTTTAGCTATTTAGGCTAAAAAACGAAACCCGAAATTTAATTATGCGATATTTAATTTTATTTATAAACTCGCTTATTTATTCTTACATACCTAATATATTAGTAGATTCTCTAAAACCGATATTATCCTTAATTCGCGAAAATTAACGCCGACCAAAAAAAAATCAATTATTAACCGAATTTTTAACTTAAATATGCGAACGTTTTTTATTTAGTGCTAATACGTTAAAGATATAGCGAATATATTATTTATGTAACGTACCGTAAAACGCGTTAAAATTAATTAGGCATTTAATTTTGTTAAACAGTAATAAAAATTCAAAACGCGTTTAAATCGAAAAATAAATTATTAAACGGTTTTATACGAAAATCTAAAGGTATTTCGTAAATAGTTTAAATTTGTTAGAGTTATAATCGTAAAATATGATATGGTAAAAAAGGATATTTATAATTTCGATAAAACTGAGTTTTTAATAAAGTTTTTTATAGTAGTTAATATAATTTTTATTAATTAAAAAACGTAAAAAACTTAAGTAAGTCTAATAAAAGACTCGGTAAGAATTTATAATAATTTAACTTATTATTTTTTAAATTTAAGTCTTACTTTTATTTATTATTTTTATTAAGAAAAACCTTTTTTTCCGCTAGCTCGCCGATAATATATTTCCATTTCATTAAAAAGTTATTATAAGTAATAACGGCTAAATGATAAATAAATTAAATTTAAAATAAGTTTAATATTTTCATTAATATATTCGAATATACATAAAAATCGAAAGGTTTTTTATTTTCGATAATTACGAAAATTATTATTTAAGAGAATTTGAAAAATATTACGTTAATTATGATATTATTATATTTCGTATATCTGCGTATTTTTCTTTTTTTTTTAACTTTTCGACGTATTTTGTTTTTCCCTATTAAAACGCGTTTATTTACTATATATTGAAAGTTTTATACGATGTTACGTTATTTATATTATTAAGGAAGATTTTATCACCGGTTTCTAAAACGCGTTTAAAGTTATTATAACGACCGATAATATTAAATCTTGATTTGCCGTAATTAATTTTATTTTATTTGATTTTAATGGCGTTTTTTCCGTATTAAAACTTTTAGTTATATTTATACCGACCGTTTTTGTCTTTATTTTTATTAATTCCGTTATTTTTTTACCTACGAAAGTTTTTAAAAATATTACCGAAACGATTTAATAAGGACGTTATTTATAAAGAAAATTTAAAATTATTAGGGTAATTCGTTAACGAAAATAATTAAATCGGTTAATTTTTTAATAAAAAATAATTTAATATTATTGTACGAGAACATTTTTTTTTAGGAACAATACGATTTATTACGAGAAACGAATTATATTTTTAATAAATGCCGTAAGATTAAAAAATAACCGTTTTTAAATAAGAAAAATATTTAATGTAAAATAAGTATAAATTTTTATAATTATGAAAAAAAGTGGTAGTAAATAATTATAGTTAGAAACGGCCGAAAGTAGTTATCGTAAAAAAGTTTAAACGAAAAAACGGAAATGTAGCATTTATAGCAAGTCCGGATATAATACGCGTATTGTAAAAAGAATATAAAGGCGTTTAGCGCCGAAAAATTCGATTAGTTTGAATTAATTTAACATATTATAGTTAATTAAATTGAGTTTATTATGGTGAGGTGCCAAAAATTATTCCGGAAGCTTATGCATCCCGTAAGCTTATGTGGGATATTAATTGTTAAATTTCAAAAAACGTTTCGATTTTTTTATATATGTTTAAATATATTAATCGAAATATTAAATTTATTTTAAACTTAATTTATTTATTATTTAATTATTATTACTTAATACGATTTTTAATTAATTATTAATAATAAATTATTACGCTATAAACAGAGAAAGCGCTGCTAACGCCGCCAAATCGGGCGGAAAGCGTCACCATTTTAGGAGGCACCAGCAGCGCGGGGAAAACCGTAACAAGAGGTCGAGGGCAGGTATTATATACTTGGCCAGGTTCCCTACGTATGGGATCACTTGCACCTAGGGTCCAGTTTCGGTCCCCTGCATTAGCAAAACGCCCAATTTCAGCATTTTTCGTCCTGTTCCTATTTCCTTAATCGTCCATAATAAATCCATCCCTTACCGCCCGAAGTTGGCAGACGCAAGCTGCCATAGCTGCTTTACTTTATATATGGCGGCAATAATTTCCGTACCTTTCCTCGGCCTCCTCCCCATTTACGTCGCTCGAGATAATCGGTTCCTTCCATCTCTCGCCGTCGATAATCGCCTACCCGCTTCCGCTCTCCCAACCGAATAAACGCCAACCCGATAATCGCGCCTTCGCCTGCGAGCGTAGGTAATTTACGCGAAAACCATGCCGCCTTTTTTCTTCAACGCTTTACCGCCCGAAAGGCGTAAAACCGAACCGCGAAACAAAAGCCGACGCTTTCGATTAAATAATATGCTGCTTACCGGGCGCAGTTAAGTAGTATCCGTTTTATCAAGCCGAAATACTCCGAAAAAACCGAAATCAACGTTAGCGGCATCTTTAATAAATAGAAACGGTACGCGAAATTACCTTTTAAACCCCCCCCTCCCCCTTTCGCAAATTTTTTATATCTTTAACCTTATCCGTACAAATATTACGCCGATATGCAAATTGGCAACTGGGAGGTATCGATTAAAAATTTTAAACGCGAAACGACTCGGAATTTTTTACTATATATTTGCGAATATTACAAAATTAAATCCTAGGCCAACGGCGAAAAATATATCCGTTAATTCCAACAGTTATACATAACTGTTAACGGCCGATACATAAATCGGAATAACGCCAAAAAAATATATAAAGTACGTAAGTAAAAGGTTTATTTACCCTAATACGTCGGTATAATTAGTTAGTTATTTAATCCGAATTATAAACCTTTTTAATATGTAATTAATATTATAAATACGTTTTAATTTCTTATTTCGGTTACCGGCCGCCGAATATTAATAACAAACCGGTATTTAACGTAAATAATCTACAAATTATTTTAACGTTTAATATCGCGTATAATACGAATTTATTCTCTGATAAACGGTATTGCATTTAACTAACCAGTTATTACTAGATTTTATATTATACCGGAACGTAATTTGCGAAATTCGTAAATAACGAACGGAAAAAACTCAAAAATGGTTTTATCGAAAAGCTTTTCGGTCGTAAGGTTATTTAGTTTTTTTTATCGAACGATAACGAAAACTAAACGCCGCCGTTAAATGAAAATTTTAAATTATTTCAAAATTATTTTTCTTAAAAAATTATAAAAAACGGCCGTTTTAAGGCCTTTTATTACGAAAATATTTAAATAATAATTATGCGATATTTTATTATTAAACGGTACATATCGGTTATAATTATCAAATTTATTTATTATAAAAAGATTACTAATAAATTTAAACCGTACGTTTTTTTTACGATTTATTTCCGGTACCAAATACTTAAACGTCGTTTAAATTAATAATTTTTATTTACGACCATTTTTTACTTTACCTTTATCAGGAAACTTTTTTTCTGTATTATTTTTACGATTTTCGCTTTCGTCTTATATAATAACGTATTTATTATATTTAAATCGAAACCGTCGCGATTTAAATAATATATTCCGTTCCGATGGAAAATATTTAAATTAAAAACCCCGGTTTTCCGTCGGAATCGTAAGGCGCTATTTTTTGAAATTAAGGTTATGTTATATTTTAAATTTAAAAACGATATTAGTTAATAAAATTTCGATTTAAAATACGAAAAAAGATGGACGTTTAAATTTACTAGGAAAAATGCCGCGAATATTGCCAATAGTACGTTTCGTACTTTTTTTTTATCCCAAATAAAATAGCAAAAATAATTAATATTTATACGAATTTAGGAATTATATTAACCGGATTTCGCTTTCAAAAAACGCGCTAAACTTTGTACGTAATCAAATAATACGTTATAACCCTTAGTTTATAACATTTTATTATACTTACCTAAATAAAATCGCTAATTTCGACTTTTAAAACGTTTTCCTAAAAGAAAAGAAAAAAAGTTAACTATTTCGATTATTTGCGTACGTAAACCTTATGCGCGACTTTCGAATTATTTCGGATATAGTACTCGAAAAAATATAAGCAAATTTCCCGCCAGACCCGGAAATTGTCGAATTTGAAAAATAACGTAAATAACTTAAATAAAGTAAGTACCAAATCGAAAGCCATACAAAAAAGGAAAAAATCTAAAAGTTTACTAATAAAATCCGTATAAAACGTACGTAACGTAAAAAGCAGGTCGTCAAAAAATACCGCGAACATTATTTTTATAACCGTTTTACCTAAAATATTAAAAGGTAAATACGGAAAAAAAAAAAGAAATATACGGAGCTTATCATTAATATTATTATCTTAAAACGCGCTAAATTAACGGAAATTATTTGTTACTAGCTTAATAACTTAACCGAAAACGAAATTTTTTAACGAAAAATTAAAGTTATTAATTTTATAATAACTTTTTATAACAAAAAAAAAACGGTTAAACGCGACCGTATCCGACAAGAAGCTAAAATTTACCTACCCGTCAAATCTAAACCACCCAAAGCGGAAACCGAACTTATGTCCAGCCCTAACCGATTCCTTCTCCTTATGCAAACCGCGCAATATCCCGATTATATTAGTAATAAGCAATTCTTTTTTAAAAAACGGGCATTTACATATTACCGTCCTATTATCATAAACGACCACTTCGATAATTATTATCTAATCGGGCGCGAACGGGCTAAGCAGTACGGCGAAAAAATCCGGTATAAGCATTTTAAATGCAGAAACCTTAAGTTCCAATATTTGGACCATTTCCGGAGCCATGTTTAAAATATTTATAGTATCACCCTGCGGTCGTCAAAATAAGTAAAACAAAGGCGACTTCGCAAGGCGAAACGTCGCCGGATAGTGAAAGCCAAATAAAGGAACGATGGAAAGGCCAAACACTACTACCATTTCCAGACTGCACCTTTACTGAGGTTCCTTCTTGCGCTACGATTCGATCTTACAAAAGCGGCTGGGTTCTAGGAGGTCAGTGGGAAGTGATAAGGTTAGGGGTAGCACAATAGAAGTATAAGGAAGCAGTATATAGGAATTAGTTGTTAAATTCTAAGGATTTCTAGCTAACTAAAGGACCTAGTTGGGAGATGTGGGTGTATTTATATTCGTCGAAACCTAAGGATTCCAACAGTGTTGGGTATAGCGTCATAGCTGTTGATATGGGCCCAGAAGGCTTTAGAAAGACTATATGACGTATATAATTACGTATACGCTTACGCGTACAGCTTCAAAGACCTTTCCAGGTCCAATATGGGTTCGGTCTGAGCTCTATACAGACTTGAGGGATGTCGTACGAGGGAAGGACGTTTCCGTACTGTCGACCGGCCGTAATAAACGACCACTTTGACCGTCAACATTTACGAAAGATGGGAGAAGAGGGGCAAGAAATTAATATACTGCGAAAATTCTAAGTGCAAGGAGGAGGGAGTAAAATTAAACCACTTAGATGATTTTAGGAACTATGTATAGACGGTTTACCGTGTTACACTTAGACGTTCCCGACATTCAGTGTAAATCCTATGCAAAGATCTTTGAAAATATTTAGAAGGTTTATAACGAGCCCTTATGTCACGTGTGAAATCTGGCCATGCTTATACAAACTTAAAAAGCTTACAAATAATGTTACACAGATGTTTAATACGAGAAAATGTATAGGTTCTAATTATTTACCTTAAAAATTAAGCACTAATGCTTTCTAAGTTATTCCAATCTATTAAAGGTCAGAAGTAATAGCAACTTGGTTAAATAGCATAATCGCAAGTTTCTCCTCGATAAGCGACGGCATATTAGAGTATTGGGGGATAATAAGCCAAAAGTCGACACGAAAAAGTTGGCTCCAACAACGTCGGTGCGGAGGTACACCTGTGTAATACACAGTTAACACCCATAACCAGTGAACCGAAGGTAAGACGATATTCTCGAGGCAGTTCACTCTCTTTTCGTCGAATCAAAAAAAAAAAAAAAAAAAAAAAAAAATTGCACATAACAGGTAGCATCTTAGAGATCTGGCCGGATGGCAATCGAAAGGGGCATGGATAGTCCGAAAGAAGTTCTCTTCGCAGCAGCAGCAGCAGCAGCAGCAGGCAGAGGGAACTTCAAACCATGGAGGTCTTCGAGCGAATCTCACTAACAAAGATCTAGTGAATTTAGAAGCCAGATATACCATGATCCTAGGCCGTACGTGGGCCATGTTATCGCCCACCTTAGGCAACTTTTTAAGTTTTTTAATTAATCCGTAACTGTAAATAATGTAGAAATTTTCCTAACGGTTGCCCTTTTTCTTTTAAATTTTCGTTATAATAGTCGCTTTCGGCGTATTAAAAAAGGGCGTTTATAAAAGGGAACGGCTTTTTATACGTCGGGTACTGGAAGTTAAAGTCCTGCTTATAATAAATGTAATTTTTAGATTAATAACAGTTAAACGCAACTTTAGTAATAATATCGTTATTAATTCCCGATTCGTAAGTTCTAGTTTCGAAATATAGCATTATCGCAAAAAGTAAGCAAAAATATTTCGTACATCCGAAATATTTCGTGGTTTTTTCGGTATAAGTTTTGTAATGTTAAAAATAAATTAATTACTAAAATAATTAAAATATATAAGGGAACAAACGTTTTTGAGATTAGAAAAAGATTCGAAATAGCTTCGGTAAATTAGGTATATATTATGTTTGAATACGTCGTACTGGATAAGCTGTTTTAACGTATTGAAATCCGGTTTGTAAAGGTAGTTTGTACAAATATAATAGTTGGAAAAATTGAAAATATGCTGCCGTTTAGCAAATAAAAAGCCAAAATATTTCTGGTACCGCGAACAATCGTAGGTATAATTATTTAAGGTTTGTAAATATTATTAGAAAGCCGCTTAGGTTAAGAAATACCGATTATATAGTCCGTAATGCTCCATGTTAAGCATTAGCTTATCGCCTAAATTTGATAATCGCCGTAAGTTGTTTCTTATAGGGGCTTTGAGCGGGCTGGTGCTAAATTTGGGGATTGCGGGGTTATATCTTTGTTATCATCTCGGTGTGGGCGCTAACGATAACTACAGGAGGAAATTAATCTTAAGTTGCTGAGATCACGTGATCGCCCCACAGCTTCATCAAACCATCAAATCATTCTTTCGGAAGCGATCTACAACTGCCTCAAACGGCAAGGCATTAGTAGGAAGGTGGTGAGAAATTTCTGCCATACCAATCTAGGAAAGCGGTGTAGGTTTCCCCCGCACCATTCGTCCCCATTTTACTTGTGTGACAAAAGCAATGGACTCTGTGGAGGCAACTAACAAAAAAGGGGAACTCATGCAATACGAATCCGGGGAGAGCTGATGAAGGGATCCGGGCGGTTCAGCACGGTGTATTTGTGAAGGTGGTTGATTTGTATGGTATTTGATGAGCTAACCCCAATACCTTGATCGCTTCTTGCTCCGAGACTGTTTGCTACTGGCAATCCTTTCAAGTTATCCATATGGGTTATTTCTTACGTATTTTCTTTATCGAAAGTCCAAATATGAAATTACCATTCATTATTTTTATGCTCTGTGTTCTCTTCCTGATACAGGTAGGATGCCAATGCGCACCCCGTTTACCTTTAACTCGGTCCCTTTGTTACCCGCTTTTGCGGTAACGACGCTCGCTCCGATACCGCCTTCGGCGGTCCCTTTTTCCTCGGCGATCCTGACGAGGCTTTGGTTATGTGTGATTACAAACAAATACGTTAACCGCTTTGCTGACCAGTGGCACCATTTCAGCACGGAGGCCTGGCCGGCCTTATCCAAGCTATCGAAGGCCTCGTCGACGAGCATATACCCGGCCCTATGCGGACTCTTGAACTCGCTTATTATGAAAAGCGCGAAGAAAAGCGCGAGGTCCACGCGTTTCCGCTCGTTACCGCCTTTTTTGGCGTAATTAAGGGTGGGGGCTATCGATAGGGAGGGTTCGAGTACGGATATGTTATTTCCCTCCTCGTTATCGTGATAGTTGTTTTCGCTATTTGCCTCGAACAGAGCTTTGAGGGCGTCGGTCGTGGCGGTACGCGCGTACCGCGCGTCCTGGTACATAACCATCAGGATTTGCGTAAGCAGCCTGTTTAGCTTCCCGAGATGCCGCTCGATGACAAATCCGCGGAACGTCGCTGTCGACGCTGCCACCTAGCGGCGTGTAAAGGCAGATTGCTAGAAGGCGAAAATTTTTCGGTAAAAGTATATACCTTCGGCTTTTCGGTTTAGCTCGCAGGCTTTTTGCCGGTATTTAATAAAGAACTTGGCATCCGTTTCGAGGTACTTTTCGTTAGTAATAATTTCCTATTTTTTGTTAATAAGTTTAAGACAAAGATAATGTAAAAAATCCGCCCATTTTTTTTTTATCATATTTATTTTTTTGTCGTATTTTTCGAGGTCGTTTTGCTTACGAAGCTACTTTTCCTTTTAATTTTTATACGCATATTGTAAATCGATTTTTCGCTTTATTAATATTTTCAGCTACTCGATAACTACTATAAGTTAACCGGGAATACTTAATACTTTTTATATTGTAAATAGTTATATAACAAAATTAATATTACTTTCGCTAATATAAGTCCGATTTGTAACGTCGCGGTAAAAGTTTATTATGTTTTCCATTATATTCGCCATTTTATCTTACGTTTTAGTAACATTTTTCGAAAAGCCGGCAACAGCCCTTATGTACTTATCCCACCGTCGCACTACTTCCCTGGCTCTAAAAACGGCTTATTCCCCCATCCCGCGTTTTTTTTTTTGCCGCCGGATTAGCAAGTTAAAAAATGAAAATCCAAAAGTTATAAAAAGCAAAGGTAATACTTAATAAAAATCCTTACCCGTTATTAACTTCCGTATTTTTCTTATTTTTGTCGCCTTAAGTAGCTAAAGTTGAAACTTTTAATATATTATTCTTTTCCTAAAAATGCTTAAAATTTTTCTTAAAATAATTAAGTTGTTTTTTAATAATTTTTGCATTTTGTTTAATAATAACTTATTCGCGGTTAATAAATACGCGAGCTTATATAAACCTAATAAAAATTTTAAATCTGTTAATTTCGTTTTGCGCTTAAAATACATCCTTTCGAACGTTTAATAATACATTTTTCGATTCCGGCGAAAACTACAAAATTTAAAGTTCTTTTTATAACTTGTTTTTTTCCAGTTTTTTCTTATTATATATTACGGTTTATTTTTATTATTCGATTTATATTTTTTTAGTAAGAAAAGTCGCTTTATTGTGTAAGTATTTTAGCCTTTTATCCATTTTGTTATGGGCTAACCAGTGGAGGACCACGGAAACGGTCACGCTAAGACCGAAAACAGGACCTAAGTGGGTTAGTTACGGGACGAAAGTATGCATTTAAATATAAGGATCCGAACTGCTCCGTCGGATTAGAAGGGAGCAGTATATATTTAAATATAAGGATCCGAACTATTTCGTTGGATTAAAAAGGAGCAGCCAAAGGATATATATACCCGAGATTACGTAATTAAATAGCGACAATTTTTAATATAACTTTATTATATAAAATACCTTTAATATTACGAAACGTAATTAAATTATTTTAATTATTTTATTATTTAGATTTTTACAGTATTTTACCAATATAAACCCGTCGATTTAGGTTTAATAATTAGTTAATTAACTTAACCGTTATACGTTAAAAGTTTTTGTTTAGTAGTACCGTCAAATTTTGAGTAATATTCCGATAATATATTTACTAATAAGTAATCCACTTACGAAATTTTTAAAGATAATAATATAAATTCGGACGAAAAAAACCAAATTCCCGCTTTAATTAAAAAAAAAATCCTTTAGCGTTTAAATTTTATAAACTAACGCATTAATTAATTAGAACGCGATAATACGAAACTTATTTCGACTTTTTAAACGATTCGTACTTTTTTGAAATAAGCTTAGTAAATCTCTAAAGGAGTAACGATACAAATGGGATCTAATAAGGAATTAGGAGAAATTTTGAAACCCCTTAAACCCGAATTTTTGAACGGAATATCCATTAAGTTATAATTGTTTTTTATTTAATATCGAATATATTTCGGGTATTTCCCAATATAACTAGTTATTTTAATAATACGAGTTAAATTTGTAATAAGCCGATTTTCGGAATATGTAATTATTTAGTTCGAACCCGTTATGCGAAAATATATTATAATACTTTTAAAATAGTAAAATGTGGAAATAGTACGTGTTTATAATAATTACGAAATATTCGAGTAAATTTTATAAAAAGTTTTTAAGGTAATAAACGAAAAAAATAAAGCAAAAATAAGTATTTAACAGTTACGTTAGAAAAGATCCGTTTTTAAATACGGTACGGAATTTATTTAACTTTTTTCGAAACTTAATTAAGGATAGGAAACTTTAATAGTTTGTTTTTTCGATAGCTTTAAAAAAAATGCAAAAGGAATTATTTAAGGAAAATCGACCGTAATACTTAATTAATTATATCGCTAAAACCGTTAAAATTAACGATCGATAATATGCTTAGCGAATACGTAACGCTAAAGGGAAAAACGATAATAAATTATGACATTATGCTAATATTAACGTATCCCGACGATAGCATATTACATATAAAACGGAACCCGGATTTATAAAAATTAAAGCGGTCCAGAAAAAAAAAAACTGGAATAAGGTTAAGTGTTATAACTGCAAAAAAATAGGACATACGGTAATACGATATAAGGAACCTAAATAATTAGGAAGTTGGACCCCGGTACTAAAAAAGCGTTTTATCGGACCTTATGGGAAATTTTTTAACCGAAATAATAAAATTATTACCATAATACGACGAAATGGAGAACCGTCGGGATTTTCTTACTTTAAATTAATACAAAAATAACGAAAAGCTAAAAAATTATCCTAAGCCGGAATTTAATAATACCTAAAGTAATTATAAAAAAAATTTGGAATAATCGCGAAAAAATTACTTTTATGAAAATAGCAAAAATAATAACGACGGACGACGGGAATTATAAAGGAATGGTTACAGGATTATTAAGAATAAATAAAGGTTATTTATTTAGGAACGCCCGATTAATACGGACGAAAATATATTATGTATTGTCGACGGCCAGAATACCTTATCCATAAGGTATGGAAATAATTTATTTATTAACGAATTATACGTATAATACGAGAAGGATTTGATTTTCCTAACAAAACCGGAAATAATAAAAGGGACGAACAATAATATCGACATTTTAAAACTATCAGTACGAAAAAAGATATCGACTAAAAAACAGCTAAATAAAATTAGTTAACGGACGAACATTACCTATAAAGAGATCCTTTTTGTTACTACAAATAATATACCTATAACGCAAAAAACGAAACCGTTTTGGAAAAACGTAACTTAGCGATACACTAACTTATTATAAACCTATACCTTTAATTATTTATTATTATAAATCCTTAGGAACGAAAAAAAATTTTAACCGATTTAAAATAAGTTACTAAAGATTTATAAAAAGCTAATAAGGATATTCCTATATAAAAAGCGACCCATATTATGGAAAAAAAATTTACATAATAAAATTAAAAAATATGATAACAAACGGAAAAAATATTGCAATTAAAAAAAGATATTTAGGCGCAAAAAACCCGCTACCTATAACTGCAAAAAAACGTCGAACGATATGCAGTACGTATTAATATATTAAAACCATAAATTAAATAATAACATTATCTTATTAAATAATTTCGGGATTAAATAAAGAATTTCCGAAAACAAGTATATCGATTAGAACAGCCCTTAAAAGGATTAAATCCCCTATAAAAGAGCCGCGGGGAAGTAAAACCTAAAGGAAACCACAAGAACTCCCAAAAAGGGCTTTAGTAATGGTAAAAGGCGAAAAAAACCCTATTATATTAAAATTACGAATTAAGATATATTAGTACACCGTTATGGTGGATAGCGGAGTTTTAGGAGGTAATTATATTATACTTAAAGTAATTAACCGACTTAAACTGTTATGAAGATATAAAAAAAACCCTTATATTACGAATATAACCGAAAGTTAACTTTTTCTTTATAATAACGGTAAAATTATACGCGAAATTAATTACTTCGATACCGTTATATTAAAACGACATATAATTATTAATTTCGATATAATACCGTTAAGGAATTACGATATAATTTTAAAAGTAATATGGTTACGCCAGTATAACCCCTTAATTAACTGGATAACTAATTAGGTAAAATTCCCCTTATAATTTAATATCAAACAATAAAAAGAAAAACAAAAATTTTAATATTCGATCGAAAATAACGACGAATGCCGGTATAAGGATACGATAAAAACTTTATTACCTATAAAAAAGAAATATAAAAAAAAAAAAAGGTATTATCGAAAAATTTAACGTATTATTGTTACTATTCGGGCAAAATTTTAGTAATTAAATAACGAACTATAATAGCTAGCTTTAGAATTAAAAGAATTAATTAACGTATTACCGTAATACCACAAATATAAAAAACTTTTTAGCAAAAAACTTAAAACAAAGTTACCAAAATATAACGAATAAAACTATGAAATTATTCTTAAAAAAGAAATATCCATTAAGTTTTACCTTATTTATAACTTTAATAAAATAAAATTGTACGTACTCCGAAAATATTTGGAAAATCGACTTAAAAAAATGGATTCGTTTATCCAAATTATTAGCTAATTACCTTATATTTTTCGTACCAAAAAAAAACGGCAAATTATAATTAATCGTGGATTATCGATAATTTAATAATATTATTATTAAGGATAAAATGTTATTACTTTTAATTAGTAAAATAAAAAATCGTTTCCATAAAGCTTAATAATTTACCGTTTTCGATTTTAAAAATAAGTATAATTTAATTCGGATTAAAAAAAAGCATAAATAAAAAACGGCGTTTCGAATCAAATATGGTTTTTACAAATATTTTATTACCTTTATAAAATTTATTAACGCATCCGTTATTTTTTAACGTATAATTAACCATATATTTCAAAAACATTTCGACATTTTTATCGTATATTATTTCGATAACATTTTCATTTTTTTAAAAATTAAGGAATAACATAAGAAATACGTTTACAAAATATTACGATTATTTTAAAACGTTAATATATTAGTTAATGCAGAAAAAAGCCAATTTTATATCCAAAAAGTGGAATATTTAGGCTATATTATTATTCCTGGATATATCGAAATGGACCTTAAAAAAATCGCTATAGTTAATAACTGGATACGGCTTACCATAATTAAGGAAATACAAACCTTTTTCGGATTCGCTAATTATTATCGGAAATTTATCAAAAATTTCAACCGAATAATAATATTTTTTAATATTTTCACAAGAAAAAAATAAAGGTTTTAATAAACGCCGGAAATAGAAAAAATATTTTAATAACTTAAGGAAGCTATTACAAATTAACTAATATTAATTATATACGACTTAAATCGCCTAATAAAGTTAAAAACCGATACGTTAAATTATGTTTTAAGCGTAATAATCGAATAATAAAATAATTAAGATATATTACATTTTATTACTTTTTTTTTATATAAGTTACAAAAACCCGAATTACGATATGCCATCCCCGATAAAAAGTTTTTGGTTATTATTAAGGCATTTCGCGAATTTAAGCATTTTCTTAAAAGTAATTAATATTAGGTTAAAGTTTATACGGATTACAAAAATCTTACCCGATTTATTACGACCAAAAAACTTACAGTACGATAATTCCGTTATGTTAAAAAGCTAGCCGGATATAATTTCGTTATTATTTACCGTAAAAGTTCGGAAAATGGCAAAGCAAATACTTTTAGTAAACGACCCGATTATGAAAAAAAAGCGTACAAAATTAATTATACAATATTCGACATTATTACAAAAAAATACTTACGCTTACGGCAAGTCGTAATAATACGGGTAATTACCATAAACATATATTAGAAAATTAAATAATATAACGATAATTTACTAGAAAAAACCAATAAAATATAAGTTCCAAAAAATCTTAAGAAAATTTAATACGAAAAATACATAAATATTTTTTACATAAATATCCAGAAATCCATAAAACATTTAAACGATTTTAACGCATATATTCCTTTCCCAAAATAAAAAATTTAGTATAAAAAATTCGACGTTAATATAATACCTGTAATAAGGTAAAAGTACGACGACATAAACTATACGGAAAATTATAACCATTACCAATCGTAAAGCGATTATGAGATTTTATTATTATGGATTTTATTACCAAATTTTCTTTATCGGAAAATTTAATTACGGATATATATTACGATAATATCTTTATAATCGTTAACCGATTTACAAAATTTTCTTATTTTTTACTTTATAATAAAAACATAAACGCCGAATAAATAACATACATTTTTTTCAGAAATATTTTTAATATATATGGATTACCGCATAAGATTATTTCGGATCGCGGAATTACCTTTATTTTTAAATTTTGGCAAGATTTAATAGCCTAAGTTAACTTAAATCACAAGTTATCTAATACCTTTTAACCTTAAATAAACGGATAAATAAAACGCCAAAATTAAGTACTTAAAATATACTTACGATATTATATTAATTACGAATAAAATAATTAAGTTAAAAAATTACTAATAACATAAGTAACTTATAACACTAATTACCACGAAAGTATTAAAATTACTCCGTTTATAGCTAATTTCGGATTTACCCCAAAAGTTTATAAAAAATTACAAAAAAAAAACTACTTAATATTAAAGCAATTTTTACGTTAAAATAACTTAAATAATTACACTAAAAAATAAAAACAGAATTTAAATTCGTACGAAACCAAATAAAAAAGCATTATAACCAAAAACGGTTAAAAGGATTAATTTTTTCGGAGGGAGATATGGTTTACCTAATTACCAAAAACATCCAAATAAAACGCCCAAATAAAAAATTCGACTTTAAATATATCGGCCTTTATAAAATTATCAAAAAAATCTTAAATAATAATTATTAATTAAACCTACCACCTAAAATTAAGCTTTATCCAGTTTTTTATATATTTTTATTCGAGTTAACGGCAGATATTATTAAGGTATATATAAAACGGAACGATATAAAGGTAAAGGGCGAATAAGAATATAAGGCAGAAAAAATTCTGGATATGCGAAAAATCGATGGATTTACGTAATATCTAATCAAATAAAAAAGATATCCAGAATTCGAAATTTCGTGGGAATTTGTTAAAAATCTAATTAGCGCCCAGCGTTTGTTGAAACATTTCCATTAATAATACCACGCAAAAAAGATTCCTAATCAAAATTAGGAGAAAACCCGTCGGGCAGAAACCAGGCAAAAGTCGCAGTAAGCAGAGACGCCTCCAGACGTTACTTTTCGGCGGCTAAACGTTTTGCTTTTTTTTATTCCTTTAGTTCGTCCAGGGACTGTAACCCTCGATTAACCATATTAACCCCCTTTTTGCGAAAAAATTCTTGTTAAATACGAAAACGGTTTAAACGCGATAAGGTTTTATCCAAACGTTTCGAAATAATTTCCAACTTATTTCGCGTATCGCGCAATTATTAACGAGCCGATATTTCCTTTATTTTTAAACGCTTTATTTCGTTATTAATATTATGCAAAAAAGTTAAAGGAATACCGGAACCATTACAATATCGTTTTTTGCGAATATAATTGTCGTAACGAGACATATTATCGGATATAACGCATTTATTTCCAGTACGAAAATAAGGCGTATAAGGTATAATTTCGAAACCGGAATTTGTAATAAAACAAACCAGTACCTCTTTTTCCTTTCGTTAATCGCGTTCGGAAAATACTTTATCTTTACGAATACGTTATTTACGAAACTTAATAATACGGTTAAACATGATAAAATACAGGAAACTTACTCCAGATAAAAATTTTCGGAACGAAAATCTAAAAAGGAAAAAATCGTATTATGGGCCAACTAATGGAGGATTACGGAAACGGTTACGCTAAAACCGAAAATAAGACCTAAATAAGTTAGTTACGGAACGAAAGTATGTATTTAAATATAAAGATCCGACCTGCTCCGTCGGATTAAAAAGAAGTAATATGCATTTAAATATAAGGATCCGAATTATTCCGTCGGATTAAAAGGGAATAGCTAAAGGATATATATACCTAAGATTACGTAATTAAATAACGACAGCTTTTAATACAATTTCGTTACATAAGGCACCCTTAATATTACGAAACGTAACTAAGTTATCTTAATTACTTTACTGCTTAAATTCTCACAGTACTCTGCCAATATAAACCCGTCGACTTAGGTTTAATAGTTGGTTAATTAGCCTAGCCGTTATACATTTACTTAATTCGGCTTGTAAAATACCTTATTATATGCGTTTTTACTTTAACTTATAACCGGATATCGTTTAATTCCTTATTTACTTTGTTTAATATCGATTTATAAATTTCGGCGCCTTTATCTAGCATTTTTAAACCTAAAACCGTTTTAATCAATTACTTTTTTTTTAATTACGTAAAACTTAAGAAATTTATAATACTTTCGTTTTTAAATACGATTATTTTAACGAACGTAAAAAAATCCACCTTTAGCAAATTATTAATTAAGGCCTAGGTATTTTTGACGTTAAGGCTTTCGAATTACGTTTGGATTATACCGTCTTTTTCCATAATTACGTAGTTATAAAACTTTTTATATTTCTAATACCGCGAAATAATATAACCGTTCGCAAATATTAAACGGATATTATAATTTTTAACGATATTATTAATAACGTCGTTTACCTTAAGGCCATTTCGGATATATTACTTAAACTGGCATTATATAATTATTTCGATAATTATACTTTTGCTTATTCCGTTATGCCTGATAATAAAATTAATTCTAAGTTAAAATTAAAATTTAAAATTTAACCTTAAAATATTTTAAACGTTTAGAAAGTTCGTAATCTCGAAAAAAACTGGATATGCGGCAAAGATATTTTAAGCTATGCCCGGGTTTAAGGTATCGGTCGAAAAAAGCAAAAAAATAAATCGCGGTAACAAATTTAGCATATTTTTATATTTAATAATTTTAACAGCTTTATCGCAAAGGTATTTAAAAACTTTAAATAACCGTTTCCCTATAAGGGTTAGGATTTCGCGCCTGTTATCGAGTAAGGTTCCTAAATTTAAGGATAACATATATTTCTTAACCATTTCGGCCAAGCCGAACGGCTTGCGTTTTGTTCCATCGGCTATCGGTCCTAACGAAGCAACCGCTAAAGGCTGGGCGGGACTAGGAGGTCGGCTCTTTTTTTCCCAGGTTTTCCTTCCCATATCAAATTAGTTTTGAATATTATTAGGAAGTACAATTTTTCCGAGACTTATTAACCCGGATTATTATTCCGCTACGACTAGTTTCCAATCTCTTACATTACGTATTCCTAATTTAATTAAACGATTTTTAATTAAGATATATTTATATTTTGATAATTTTCCCAAAATTTTAACATATTTATTTTAAACCTTTTTAATATTTATCCGATCCGCCAGCACTTTTTACGTTTCGATAACCGTATATTCTACGATATAAGGATTTACCAAAAGCTTATATTCTAAACTTTTAAAATTAAATAATATAACCCCTTTTTAGGTATCAAAAAAATTTGCCCAGGTAAGTTATAAAGGTACCCCGATATACGTAACGTTTTTTTGTAAATTTTTAGGTTATTATTTTAAAATTTGGAAAATCGTTTAATAACTATAAAAATATCCGGTAAATATCCTTGCCAGCGGTGCAAAATTACCTACGCCGGTAAGGCCGGAATATCTTATAAGCTTTCCGGTTTTACTAGTTTGCGGATTAATAACGTATTTCTAAATTATAGCCCGGTTAATCGCTAAATATCCAAACCTTAACGTCGTAACGGTTTTTTTAAAATTTAGGTTACGGAAAATTTTAATAATTTCGCCTTATTCTTTCCGGAACGGTATTATAAATACGCGCTTTTTATCTTATTCGTAACTTGCTATCTTTAAATAAAATGTTATAAATAAAGCTAACCGGAATATAAATAACGTTACTAAAACCGAAATAATATAATCGCGACAATAAGCCAAATTATAATTACCCAAATTAATATTAATATATGGTATAACGCCGGTTAACTTATCTAAAAAAGGGTAATATACCGAAAGTACATATATTAGTTGCGAAACGCGTATCATAAAAAGGTTACCGTATATAACGGCGCGGAAAATATTATATTAACGTATAATATAAGCGATTTAATCTGCCGTACGAATAATACGATTAAAATCGTAAGGCTTAAAATAAATATCGCTTATTAATAACCAGCAGAATTTCGCCTTTATTCTTAATTTAGTTACGCTTATATATTCGCTTAAAACCGTTTAAAATGCGAACATAATAATATAGCAAATATGTAACTAGGATTATTAAAAAGCATTACTTATAACAATTTTCCAAAACTAGTTATTACTTACGTATTAAATTATTTACAAATTTCTTCTAATTACGTCTTATATACACAAATATTTACAGGGATCGGTAAGGTTTACTTTGCCTATGTACAAGATATAGCTTAAAAAGCAAAAAGGCAAAAATAAATCCTCGCGTTCGTACCATCCGCATTATTACGTACCAGCCGATATGATACATATCTTCCATAACGCATTACGACCCAGTTCCGGGACCTTCGGCATTCAGGGATTACACCCTAAACCAGCTAATCAAAACACCTTCGACATCTATTACGTAATAACTTTTAAACTCTCGCCCTAAACTTTATACGTCAACGAATATATGTTATTAAAAATAATGTAAACATAAGTCCTATACGTAGTACCACCTCCATATTCATTTCAACACGAATCTCTCACCCGATTTTCTGCTCGGTATCGCCAAACGCATGCAGCGGATGTTCGTCAGTAACGACAAACCTTTACTATTCGAAGCCAATTATAATACCTGTAAAATTCGTTTCCTCCTTCGCTCCGAAACGGAGAAAAGTAATGGAAAAGTATGTAATCTGTTTTCAGAGGGTTATGTAATAAAAACATGGATGCGGTTTGGTCAATTCCTAGCCGACTTCTATCGGCACTACTCCGGAATGTCGGCGGAGCAATAACTTCATCACACTGTGGTAATACTGCCACTGAAAAAACTAAAATAGCTGGTAAGGGTAATACCCCTTATACCCCTCCAAAGCAAAATCCTCTCCTTATCACCTAAGGGACCAAAATATCTTGCGTATTGTCCATCGTAGCATAAGATTTTCTCAAACGAGATCCTCCGTAAGTTCGAAAAAGCGCGGCCAAGTAAAATTACCCTTCCGCCCATAAAACCTATACGAATACTCCATCCATATTGTATTTTTTTATTTTAAAACTTTAACATAATAATTTTATATCGGGTTAATGCTTTGGCGTATGGCTATATTCGTTAAATAGCTCGATTTTCTATATAGTAAACCTCGCCCATATTATGGCGCCTAATATGTTTCAATATACGATAAAAACTTTTCTTACGGGATTGGCTTATAAAAAGAAAATTCTTAAGGATTTAAAATTCGTAAGATATAAAATCTCGTAGGAAATGTTTGTTGCGAGGTTAATTAAAAAACGAGAAATATTATAAAAATTATAAGTTCGTAAGAAATAAAATTTTTTACGAGATTTCTCTTGCGAAGTTAGCTAACAGAAAAAAAATATCATAAGAATTATAGGCTCGTAAAATATAAAATCTCTTACGAGGTTTCTCCTGCGACGTTTCTCCTACGGGGTTTCTCCTACGGGGTTTCTCCTACCAGGTTTCTCCTACGAAATTTTTCCTACGAGGTATCTCCTACGAGATTTTTCCTATGAGCTCCTATTCTATGAAAAGCCCATTCTCCACCCCTTGCGTCTCCCCCTCGCTTTACCAAATCTCCTGGGAGCTTTTCCCGAAGGATCAATGCTCTGGCACCCCGCTGACAGCACTCCGCCCACGTTTGTTCACAATATCGAAGAATGATAGACGTCCGGAACATCCCCTTACCAGTTACGCCCCTGGGAACTATTACGGACTATTATATATTATTCTTCATACAAGGGACCCCTTGGCCAGATATCTCATCCATTATATTCACGCAAAAGCGACTTCTCTAGTAGCACATCCTTATCTACAGGCTCGTCGCTCTCAGATCAAACGGCGCTCTTAGTATGTACAGCATATGTATAATATTATGGACGCTGTCACGCTCTTCGAGGGCGACGTGACGTGACGTTCCCATCGTGCGTTAAAGCCACATGGCACGTGACATCCTAATTTCGTGGTTTCCCCGCACCAGAAATCTCCGGATATACGCATGCTCCGATTTAAGCTACTTTCTTATCTTCGAGTTTATGCCGACTTCCCTGGCTAAGGCGTATCGCATCCAGGGAATGCATCTACTAAATAAATGAGCCTAGACTGCAGTTACCGGCAGGCAGCGATATGGTTTTGAATGCCGCAAGTAGCCCTGAAAGGTATTAGTACTCCAAAAGTTATTAACAACCTACTAATCCGTAGCAGCTTTTAGCGGAACTGGGGATTATTAATAGCTTTAACTATTTGATATCTTAACACGCTTCCTTTATTACATATAATTAAGCATGTAATTATCTTAAAATGAATAGATAAGATTACTTGAAACCAAGCTTACGTTTAATATTAGCTCGCAGGTTACTGTTATCGGTATGTACGCTTATTCCTGCCTTCGAGGTTATATATTTTCAGTTTCTGTTTCCAGGTCCTGGGTCCGTTTGCCAGGGTATCCGTTTCCAGACGGGTCTATTTCTGGACCTTGAGCATCCATTTCTGGCTGCTCGATTATGTAGTGTGGGTGGGGACCTGTGTTCTGGCGTATTTCCAACGCAGCCATTTCCAGACTCCTGGGTTTATGGCGCTCAGAAATTAATCCCAGGAACTATTAATCCCAGGATAAATTAATCCTAGGATAAACTAATCCCAGGAACTACTTGTCCCAGGATGAACTAATCCTAGGATGAACTAGTCCCAGGATAATCCCAGGATAAACAAGTCCCAGGAACTACTAGTCCCAGGATGAACTAGTCCTAGGATAAAACTAGTCCTAGGATAAAACTAGGATAAAACTAATCCCAGGATGAACTAGTCCTAAGAGGAACTAATCCTAGGAACTATTAGTCCCAGGATAAATTAATCTCAGGATGAACTAGTCCCAGGAACTAATCCCAGGTTAAACTAATCCCAGGAACTATTAATCCCGGGATAAACTAGTCCCAAGATAAACTAGTCCCAGGAACTACTAATCCCAGGCATTGACAAAGGGAGTCGTTTCGGGCGACTCGAACTCAGAACAAACCGTAAGACTACTACAGAGCAACTACAGAGCTTAGATGTAATATAAGATGTAAAAAAGCCCTCCCTTCTTCAACATAAACCCTTACCAAACGAACCCAGCTGTCAATAGCTGGCCGCCTGCCAAACCCTTTCCGATCTGCAGCTGTTAGCACCAGACAAATAGCCACAATCCGCATAATCTAGAAACCATTATATTTACCTTTTACACAACGCAATCCTCTTAACTCTTAACTACTAAGCTGATTGACGCTTCGCAAAACAGAGAATCCGAAAGCCTCGTTCCGAAAGGCAAATGCGGGCCCGCCAGGGTCCGGTCTCCTGTCTCCTGTTTCCGCGCCCTCTCTCCCCCTCACAGCCTTAATTCATGCGCCACGTCCCATGCCACACAGTTCACCGGCACCGGCCACATTTGTAAGCCACCACAAAGCCACAAGACTCGTTCCGAAAGGTAAATGCGGGCCCGGGTCCGGTCTCCTGTCCTGCTCCATGCTGCGGACTGATTGGATGATGCTCAGATCTGAGATTTATCGTGCACAAAGACGCGAGGCCTCCATTCTACTTCCAGCACCTTACCACGAAGAGTATTCCCATGCTTCACGGGCCCACACACCTGCTTTAAAGTGCGGTTCCAGCCGTTTAAAGATATTAGCGGAGAAGCCGAACCAAAACGCCGCCTGCTTCGAGTATGGCCTCTCAGCTCTGTGGTTCTTGCAAGGCTGTGACTTTCACCATGCTGCTTTACGGCTTCGTTCACCCGAAACCCTTCGCAGATACTGTTGTGTCCGGCAGGACATGCAAGCTGTGTAGGTTGATGGTGTGTATGTATTCGAAGCTCCAGGTGAAGAGCCCTTGGAATCCATACGAAATTGACGAAGACTATGACGCGATGTCTGGCATCCTTCCTTCTCTACCAGCGGTTAACCGAAAGATTGTTGGAACAGAAGACCTGCCATTCTTCGAGACCCTGGAAAAGCCAACCGCCTACTTGACCTGGAACCGAAATGAGTACCAGACAGACTTCTTGTTGGGACCAAAGCCTTTTTTGAGCTATGGGAATTTTGGGGACGGAGGCACAATTCAGGCCAGTGCATGTGAAGGTGAATTCTTCTTGCGCGACTTCTAGAGCCGTTTCTAATAGCCCGCTAGACTCCTATTACCATTCACCAGATATGGTTCCTCTGCGAGATGTCACTGTCTGCACATCCCCTCGGAACTATGCCATGTTGCGTAGCTGGTTGAGCAACTGTATGAAATCCCACAAAGAATGTCGCCCGTTGGCACAGAAGTCAGTTTCAGGTTTATCTTGCGAGTCTGTTGCTTTGCCGGCCCGACTAGTCGACGTAGGCTCCCTCCCTGGTAGCGTCTCTCCTATTTTAGTCGACACCAGTGGGAAACGAGGCACATATCTCACACTAAGTCATCGATGGGGAAAGCACAGGAAGGTTGAAACTACGAAGGAGAACATTAGTCGCTTCAAGCAAGCTCTCCCGGAAGATGAGCTGCCACAAACATTCAAAGACGCGATAATGGTAACCCGCGAGCTAGGATTTCGGTATATCTGGATAGATTCTCTATGCATTGTCCAGAACGACAAAGGAGACTGGCTCCGTGAGTCGGCGAAAATGGGAGACATATTTGAGTCATCAAGCTGCACCCTTGCAGCTGTTCATGCCCTGGATGACAATTCCGATGATTGCGGCCTTTTCCTTCCCCGGAATGACTCCTTGGCAGTGAGATTATGTTGCCCTGTCAAGAAGGAACCTCTTCCCGAAATCTCTGCCAAAATTCCTAATGCAAACGGACGGGATTGCGTCTGGAAATACACGTGGCTCAAGAAAGACCAGGAGGAAACTGACATTAATACCATAATCAATCGCAGTACCATTGTCTTACGGCCTAGGATCACCAGTCTTTGGTACAAAATGCCGAAGAGTGAATGGTACAACCGTGGATGGGTGTTCCAAGAGAGAACTCTTTCAAGGCGGATCATCTACTATACACGCGACAAACTGTACTGGCACTGCTTCCAGGACGTGGGAGACGAGCAAACGTCGGAAAGAGGCCCATCAACGAAAACTGCTTGGTTTTCTTCGAAAACCATGATAACTGGCGCTGCCCAGGCATTTGTTAAAGAACTGGCCATGGACTATTCCACTTGCAAGCTAACCTTCCGGAAGGACAATCTCATGGCTATCATGGGAGTCTGTAATAAATTCAGGGATCACTACGGCCAAAATTTCCACGCAGGTATCCTGGATGATGGTACAGGCCGTAGTCTGCTCTGGCACGCGTCCGTGGAATCTATGCCAAGGTATAATGACTTTCATGCACCATCCTGGTCCTGGTTCTGTCGGTCGGGAAAGCCTTCCTACTACATCCCTCCACCACTGGAGTCAATTCCGAAAGCTCTGATCAAAGATATATCCTTCCAAACACAAAACAGATGCTATTTTAACAACCCGTTTGATCTATGCGAGGGTACCTGTGTCTCTGGGACCGTTTCCTTCGCCGCTCCAGTGGGAGAACTTTTCAGGGGTGAGAAGCTGTACGATATGAAATTCGATGGTTACAATGGTCCCGTTGAAAGTGCACCTAATGAACTACTGATCTGGATCCTCGGCTCTGGAGTCCATACGTCCGGCATTTCAACGCCTAGACTTGATACCGAGACTGGAAATTTGATCCACATTCCACGCCAGCTGTATTTGCCTCGTCACACAGAACTATTGATGGATTCTTGTGGACATCATGTTATAGGCTATCTTGTCCCGGACGAGAGCAGACCAGATGACCGGCTCATTTCCGTGGTTTGTACTGGAGTTTTCCTATGGGAACATGAGGGATCCTTAAAAGAGAGGCCGTTTGGCGGACTTGTTCAAGGTTACTGTTATGATCAAGAGAGATCTATCGATATCATTGGGCTCGAGGCACTACCGGATGACGCGAGGGAGTATCGAAGAGTTGGCCGAGGAAGGATACTCTGCAGCGCATGGGTTGCTGCTCAATGTATGAAGAATGTCACCATTGTTTGAAAGCATTCTCTTCTTAACTCCGGGCTGGACTCAGTCCTGGCGCGCAGGACGAACGACGCAAGGGCCCCTGAATCCCAGTGTCCCTCGCCCTGGTTATGCGCTGTTCGTGCCCAGGTATATGTGTTCAAGGCATTTGACTACAAAGCCCCGATAGTGCATTCCCAAGACGCGGGGCAATTCCCCGTTGGGCTGCTACTGGCGGTGCACTGACCACTGCAAGCAACGGCAGCCGAAATGGCCACAACGTTGCCGGCCCGCATGGAGAAGCTGTTTGCGCAGGAGATCGGTCGCAACACGGACCCGCTCAGATATGACATCAGATCCGCGACCCCTTGCCAGCATGTCTACAATGGAACACGCGTTGCTAAGCGTGAAGGCCCTCTGGCATTTCTGTCACCCTTGCTACCAACTACGCTCCAGGATAAATGAAACACTAAAGCATCAAATTGGTCGTTGTATTTCCTATCCCCTTTCTTCAGCGGCCTTCTTTTCCCATCACAGTCCCTTGCCAATCGGTGTCACTCCTTATCTCGCCCCGGTTTGGACCCGCAGGGACCGGTCTCCTGTTTCTGTTTCCAGATCCTGTGTCTGTTTGTCAGGGTATCCATTTCCAGACGGGTCCCAGTTCTGGACCTTAAACATCCATTTCTGGCTGCTCGATTATGTAGTGGGAGTAGGGAGAAGAAAAGAGCCGCCGCCGACCCATCTCAAACTATTTTTAGTAGATGTATTTATACCCGCTTGGTTGGCCCGATCAACTGCAGCGGACGATTTCGTACGAGCCACCACACCATGATGTCCGATTCTGTACATCGTCCGAAAACCACTAATCTATCTGAAGAGATAAGCGGCCAGTTTTGGACGCCGATACATGTCAACCAGGCCACTTTCTCACAGCTTAACTGGTACGCATCTATATTGGTATAAGACCCACATCGTACTGGTACACATTTATATTGGTATAGACCCACATGTGCGCCAGTTTGGAGGTGTACCAATCCCACGATGAGCCAGTCCACAGGTGGACCAGTACACCTTGGATCTTGAAACAGTCCACAGGCGGACCAGTACACCTTGTTACAGCTTAACTGGTTCACATCTGTACTGGTATAAGACCCACATGTGCGCCAATTCGGAGGTGTACCAATACACGATGAGCCAGTCCACAGGTGGACCAGTACACCTTGGATCTTGGAACAGTCCACATGTTGGACCAGTACACCTCGGGGATCTTGGAACAGTCCACATGTTGGACCAGTGCACTTTAGGCCAGTCCACATGTGAGCCAGTCCACAGGTGGACCAGTACACCTTGGGGATCTTGGAACTGTCCGCATGTTGGACCAGTACACCTTGGATCTTGGAACAGTCCACAGGCGGACCAGTACACCTTGGATCCTGAGGCAGTCCGGATGTGAGCCAGTCCACATGTGGACCAGTACACTTTGGACAAGGCTCTCGCTTCGCCTAAGATATCACATGTATATTCGGTTAAGTATAAGGAGGGCCCATTTGATAGACTATGCCTACATCTATCTATTCATTCCTCATAATCAGAGCTGTCCAGCTCCACAACTATCGTCTTTCGACGCTCTGGTGTCTTGGTTTTATTAAGTCCATAATCTTGAACAGAATCTCAAACAGACCGTTTCTATCGGCAGGGGACTTGCAACCAAAGGTTAATAAAGCCTTCCCAACTCATGACTTGATAGCTTTTCTTTCTGAATAATATTTGGGTGTTCCCGGTATAAGATCACCTGGCCGTAGCTCTAGGTATTCTAACGCCCAATTTCGCCGCAACTCTATTAATACAGGGGTCTGTCCCGTTTAATTACGGGGTTACGGTAATACGATGGTTTATATTTAATACCTTACGTTTTTTACGCTTAAATAATTATTTTTTAAGTTCCGTTTATAATTTTACGTTTTAGTTATTTAAACCGGTTTTGATTATTTATTTTTAAGTTATTATCGAACGAAATCCCTTAGTTCGAATAATATTTACATCCGTTTGGATTCTCCGCCTCCGTAAGTAACGGGCATGCCAAAGTTAATATATAAGTAATGGGTTAACCGCCGTAAACGTACAAAACCGGCTATCTAAAATACGACGGGATATCTCCGTTACCTTTCGTGCAGCTTATTTGTTTACTGTATTCCCGTAAGGAATTTTTAAATTGTTAGCTTAATATTCTTCAGCTCGCCCCTCATATTTTCAAGGGCCTACGTAATGTTTTCCGCTTCAACCCTTGCCTCTTGTCTGGGTAACATTTAGTAAAACTGCCAACAGCCCAGAAGCCGCTAGCAGCAACAAAAGCTGTTGACAGCCCACTAAAGCTGCTAACAGCCCAAAAAGTTGCTAGCAGCAACAAAAGCTGCCAGCAGCCCTACAGCTGCCAACAGCCCTGAAGCTGCCAGCAGCCCCAAAGCTGTCAACAGCCCCAAAGCTGCCAACAGCACAGAAGCCGCTAGCAGCAACAAATGCTGTTGACAGCCCACTAAAGCTGCTAGCAGCAACAAAAGCTGCCAGCCCAGAAGCCGCTAGGAGCAACGAAAGCTGCCAACGACCCACTGGCTGCTAGCAAGCCTACCAAACGAGCGCAGCCTACAACTTTTAGCAACAGGATACAGGCACTAGAAGAGAGCAGAAATTAGTGCATCCCTCGATATCGCTATTTGGCGCGCCGGCGGACCAGTGGAAACCTCTCTGATTAGCTTCCTGCTATCGTCACTCCTATATAGTCCGTAGTCAATGCCACCCTCATCCGTGACCAGCCATACTTCCGTCAACTAATTTCTTCACTTTTCAAGCGCGCCAATATTATTGGAGAAATCGCCGGCTGACGCCAGTAAGTGGAGAGGAACCAGACCGTCGGGTCGAAAAGCTAGGATAGAGGAGGGATGGGAGCCCGAATAGGCCAATCCTATTAAGAAAGTGGATCGAAATCATGCTTCCGACAGCTAACACCACCCCTATTTTAGACCTAAATAATCCACCTCGTAAAAAGTTGGTGGGGGATAGTGTCCCAGCCCTCATCAGGTCGCTCCGTCGCCTCGGCCCCAAAGTCTTTTCCACTTCTCGTTTTTTACCGTTTTTCTGTGCGTGTCGAACCGTATCGCAAGGTCTCGCATTACCTAGTGAGAGCGAAACGGGCTTTACTTGACATCGCCGGTACATTGCCGGTACATCGCTGGATTTAATGGGGTCCGCGGCAGAGTGCGACACGATCCAGCACAAAGATGCAGGGTTTCCAATCTGGGATACGGTTGCGCACTAGGGAGAGGCCTGATCAACCTCTGTCACCACATCCCAATTTTCCTCGTACTCTCCCCCCAACTCAATGTCAAAACCCGGCCTCCTTGGGGAACGCCGCCGCCGATCTTACGGCACGGGGTTCCTTGTCTGCTGGGTCGCGTATGGCGATGGTTTCCGGACGTGGCTTCAGGTGTTGCTGCGGAAGGTATTCCGGAAATTTCCTTGCACTGCAGCGTTATCAAGGAGGTTACCCAGTCGTCCAGCATAATTACATCCGTAATTTCGTATATCTGCTATCTTGCCTTAGCCGCGATTTAATCCTAAGCCAAATTATCTTTCGAAAAGCGTTTCCAATATAATACCGGACGGAGTACAGCATGGCGGACTTTGATTGCGTTTTCCCGTTACCGCGGCTCGCCACAAACTTCACAATATTAATTAGCTCGGTTAATACCTTGCTAAAAAGGCGTATTTTATATTTAACTTCCAGGGTGGAAATAGAAAACCGTAAAGCCCTAACCTAGGCATTTCGGAACTTAACTTTTCATACGGACGTACAGCTATTTATCCTTAAAGCTTTACGTTCGGGTTCGCCGATTTTCAAAAACTTATACGAATCCTGGAGATTCGAAATCATAAAACTTATTTTACATAACTTTCCACATCCGTCGAATCCGCTATACGAATTCCTTTTTATATCGATATTTTAAACTTAATCTTACTTAAAAGCAAATTCGAAAGTTTAGGAAGTAACTAATTCCTTTTTGTAATAAATATTGTACAAAAGCCCGTTACTTAGTAAATTTCAGGATCCGGGATAACGAACCGGTACGATTAATATTTTTCTATCCGCGTCCTTTTTCGGAAACGAGATAACCAGTTAATTGCTTATTGCAGCTGCCCGGCAGCTGTCACAATCTCGATTCGAATCTCCCCACATTAACGTAAACTTTCGAAGATGGCAGTTACTTAAGGCTCGCTGGCAGTCGATTGCGGCTCGCGGGTATTTACGGCAAGTAATTCCTCGATCATTAATCCTGGCATCTTCCGTTCAAGTTGGAGAGCCGGCGACAAGGAGGCGGGCAAATGGGCACAGACATTTTCAAGACCCCCGCATGAGCTTGCGAAGATTGCTCCATTAACTTTCGAGCTGTACCCTAGCAAGTTTATGAGCGACTACCATTATCACGCGTTGATCGTCGCAAAGCCTTACTAATGCTGGAAGTAGTTAAGAGAACCTCGAATTCGTCGTACAAATAGATGGCCATCTCATTTTGGTATAGATCGGGCTTCTCGAGGAGGTGATCGAGCAGCGCTTGCAACATCGGAGGCGTGATGATTCGACGTCGTCCGACCCCGTCCGGGGGGGCTCTGGTGGTGCTAAAGCATCGAAGCTTCGATCGTATTCGTTTGACGGATCGGATGTTGCAGCGGACGGTGTCGGCGATGGCAGCATTCTTAAACCCACTTTTGATCATGTCTCGGATCTGGTCATGTTGGGAGTTAGCAAGATTCGGCGCCATAGTCGTATGTAATGGCATGGGACGGCTTGGAGCTGATTGACGTTAGAGAGCCAAGAACGTCGACACAATGTCGCAGGGAACGTTGTGGTTCTGTCTGTGCGTATTACCACGTGGCCTAAGATGGGGCAGCCGAAACGGCAGCAGGGAACCGATGGTCCTTGCGCGCCAGCCCTATCGCCTCATAGTTCAGCTGTCCAGCAGAAGCGAGAGATCATTTCCTAACTGTACAGTAACATCTTCTTAGCTTGAAGTTGTACGTTATGATATGAAGTTGATAATACTGTAAAGGTTTTCCATATAAGCGGCGATAAAGTAGTCTCCATGTGAAAGCAAAACGATACTGTACGGTGCTAGTCAACAAAGCAAACCTCCAATCAGGGGGTTAATAACGGCCTCCAAACTTGGAAATGGTACTGTATTTCATCCAAGAATAAAGTACCGACCCCACTAAAGTACCTAGTACGACAAAAACGCAGAGTGGGAGGGCCAAAAATACCGTATTAACCCTCGAAATTCGTTAAAAGCTAATGCAGGCCAAGACCAGCTAATGCAGTGGATTATATGTAACCCCGAGAGCTATCCCTTTTACTAGCAAAGGGGCTCAAAAGTTAAAAATAAGACAACAAATTAAAAGAGAGAGAAAATCCATTCCCTCTGGGGAACCCTGGACAGTGGGCCCATTGGCCTGCATTAGCTTTCAACGAATTTCGAGGGTTAATACGGTAGTGTACATAATCTGTGCCCAGACTTTATTTTAGTATAGTAGGGGTGATACCGATTTTGGAAGTTTTTGTATAATTACTTTATTCCAATTTTTGAATTCGGAACCGGCACCTTAACGGTTTAAACCTTAACAATATACCAGTTACTTTTTCTCTCGTTAATACTAATTACTTATAATCGGGATAATACTACGTTTATAATAAATTATACCTTTTACTATTTGCAATAATATCCCTAAGCGCTTATGATTATTTTTTTCCAAACAGTTACCTTTAAAAAATATATATTTATTTTTATAATAAATCGGCGGTTTTCCCGTTTACAAGTTTTTTCCTATTTAATAATAACCCTTTATTTAATAATTACTTCCGGTTTATTTTAAGTTATTAAAAAGTCTAACTTATTATTATATCTTTAATTAGGCGCGGCATTTTTAATCGGTTACCGTTTTTCCGGTAAAATAACATATCCGATTAACTTATTAACTACTTTGTACAAATAGATGTAAGTTATTTTCGCTTTTTTTTAATTTTCGAATAATCGTAAAATTTAACTTACCTTATTTTTTTCTCGATTAATTACGCGAACGCGTAAAATAAAAGTTATAAGCTCGTAACTTTCCGGATAATACGTTTTCCGAGTTTTTTATTACCGTTTACATATTAACTTTTTTAAATAAGCGTAGGAAAACTTAAGCCGTTATAACTAAGTTATAAGTATCCGAACTTTAGGAAAAACGCGAATTTTTGGCCCTAGCCCCGTATATGTGAAATGTTAATAAAGTTCGTATTTTTTTTACTATATCTGATAACCCCGGTAATATCGATTAGTAATTTATTTCCGGTTTCGATAATTTATAACGTACGATAATATGTTACCAAATTAATGGCGGTTAGGTCGTTGTTAATTAGTAACGCGATATGTTATTTGTTATTATTATTTTTTTACGAAACCGCGTAATTAAACGAGTTGTTAAAGTATTTATTACGTATGGCGAGGTTATTATCGTTATCTTAGGCGCGATACGGGTTGTTGGTTTCCTAATACTTGCGTTATATTAGTGGTTATATAAACGGATTATTTCGTGGCCAACGGAAAACGCCGTTTCCGTTTGGGTTATTACGTATATAGTTTATACTGACATAAATGTTAACGAGCTTAACTTCCGCCGGAGGATTTTATGGGAAACTAGATACGCGTTTAAGGTTATCGTCGTAACGGAGTACGAATACGCCGCGTAATCGGATATCGATTTACGGGGTGGATTTTACGATATATTTTATGGCGGATTTTGTGATAATTTTTAGTTCCGCGATAAGTTTTAAATTACGTTATACGATAAATTTTGCCGCGTATTTTGTACTGGACCTTAAGGTATATTCCTTTATCAATTTTATGATAAATTTTTGATAACGTATAATATTTAATTTTCGAGTTTTTATTTTTTCGTTATAATAATAACCTGCTTACTTTTTTGTTATTTGCTTTATTTTTATTAATACGAAAAAGGAAATAAAAAAATTTATGCGCTAAATGGTACGGTGGTAATAGTTAAAATCGGCTTTATTATAAATTATTTAATCTATTATATAACGCCTTTTTTAATAAATTATAACTTTATCGTAAAATTATTTTTGCTTCGTTGTTTTAATACCTTGTACTTTTTTTTCCAATTTGGGTTAATCGGATATAACGCTTAACGATTATAAAATTTTACCCGCTTAAAGTTTACAATTATAAGGTTATTATTAAGCGGGTCGTATAATACGTTACGTAACTTTATATCGCGGTGGAAAACCCGTAATTTATATATTTCTGCAAAAGCCGTGTGTTATGACACAGTTGGTCGGACCTCGGAAGACGGTCTCTTGGCAGACCGTAAAACAGGATCCAAGTGGGTCAATCACGTAACATAAATTCATAAGGATTTAATAAATCCAGTTAAAATCGTAACATAAATTCATAAAAATTTAATAAATCCAGTTAAAGTCGTAACATGGATTTATAAGGATTTAATAAATCCAGTTAAAGTCATAATAATATATATATACGTTTGTTATTACGTAATTAAATAACGGCAGTTTTTAATATAACTTCGTTACCTAAGACGCTTTTAATATTACGAAACGTAATTAAGTTATTTATTATTTTATTACTTAAATTCCCATAGTATTTTGTTAACATAAACCCGTCGATTTAGGTTTAATAATTAAATAATTAACCTAACCGTTATACGTTAAAAGTTTTTATTTAATAATACCGTTAAACTTTAAGTAATATTCCGATAATATATTTACCAATAAGTAACCCGTTTACGAAATTCCTAAAGATAACGATATAAACTTTAACGAAAAAAATCCAACTTTTATTTTAACTAAAAAAAAAATCCTTTAACGTTTAAACCTTATAAACTAACGCATTAGCTAATTCGAACGTAATAATACGGAGTTTACTTTAATTTTCCAAATTACGCGAACTTTTTTGGAATAGGCCTAATAAACTTTTGGAAAAATACCAACTTAAATAGGATTTAGCAAGGAACTAAAAGAAGTTTTAAAACCCCTTAAATCTAAACCTTTCGACGGAACATTTATTAAATTATAACTGTTTTTTACTTAATACCGAACATATTTCGAGTATTTTTTAATATAATTAACTACCTTAACGGCATAAGTTAAATTCGTAATAAAACGACTTTTTAAACATACGGTTACTTAATTCGAATTTATTATGCGAAAATATGTTATTATATTTCCGGAATAACAAAATGTAAAAATAATACGTATTTATAGTAATTATAAAATTTTCGAATAAGTTTTGCAAAAAGTTTTTAGAATAGTAAACGAAAAAAACAAAACGGAAATAAACATCTAGTAATTACGACAAAAAAAATCTGCCTCCAAATACGGTATTAAATTTATTTAGCTTTTTTTAAAACTTAATTGGGGATAGAAAATTTTAATAGTTCGTTTTTTCGACGGCTTCAAAAAAAAGGTATAAAAAAAACTGTTTAAGGAAAATCGACCATAATATTTAACCGATTATATTACCAAAGCAGTTAAAATTAATAATTAATAATATGCTTGGCAAATACGTAACGCCAAAAGAAAAAATAATAACAAATTACGATATTATGCTAATACCAATATACCTCGACGGCAAAATACCGTATACGGAACGAAACCCGGACCTATGGAAATCGGAGCGGTCCAAAAAAAAAAAAGATTAAAGTAAAATCAAATACTATAACTGCAAAAAAATAAAACATACGGCAGCACGATGCAAAAAACCAAAACAATTAGGAAATTGGACCCCGGTACCGAAAAAACAACTTATTAAACCTTATAGCAAACTTTTCGATTCTAATAATAAAACCATCGCCATAATACGATAGGGAGCAAATTTACTAAAACCCTTTTATGCTAAAATAATACAAAAGTAGCGAAAAACCAAGAAATTACCTTAAGCTAAAATTTAACAACGCTTAAAACAATAACGACAAATAACATAAATCATAAAAAAATAGTTACAGAACTATTAAAAATGGACAAAGGCTATTTGCCCAAAAACGCCTAACCGGTACGGACGGAAATATATAATATATTATCGACGACCAAAATACCTCGCTTATAAAATATAAAAATAATCCATTTACCGACAAATTATACGTATAGCACGAAAAGAATTTAATTTCCCCAACAAAACCGGGAATAAAAAAAAATAAACAATAATACCGATACCTTAAAACTATTAGCACGAAAAAAAACATTAACCAAAAAACAATTAAATAAAGTTAGTTAACAGGCGAATATTACCCGTAAAAAAATCCTTTTTATTATTATAAACAATATACCTATAACCTAAAAAACGAAATAACTTTAAAAAGACGCAACTTAATTATACAATAACTTATCGCAAATTTACACCTTTAATTATTTATTACCTTAAACCTTTAAAAGCAAAAAGAAAATCTGGCCAACCTAAAACAAGTTATCAAAAACTTATAAAAAACTAATAAAAATACTCCCACCTGGAAAACCACTTACGCAATAAAAAAACAATTTACATAATAAGATTACGAAATGCGGCGATAAGTAAAAAAAATATTACAACTAAAAGGAAACATTAAAATGTAAAAAACTTACCACATATAGCTTTAGGAAAATATCAAACGATATATAGCACGTATCTATACACTAAAACCATAAATTAAATAATAACATCACCTTATTAAGCAATTCCGAAACCAAACAAAAAACCTCCGAAAACGAGTACATCGGTTAAAATAACCCCCAAAAAAACCAAGCCCCCTATAGGAAAACCGCAAAAAAGCGAAACCCTAAGGAAATAACAAGAACTCCCGAAAAAAGCTTTAGTAATAATAAGAAAAAAAAAACCCCATTACATTAAAACTACGAATTAAAACACACTGATACACCGCTATAATAAATAACGGAGCCTTAAAAGGTAACTACATTACACCTAAAAAAATTAACCGACTTAAACTACCATAAAAATACAAAAAAAATTTTTACATCGCGAATACCGCCGAAAATCAACTATTCCTTTATAATAATAATAAAATTATACGCGAAATTAATTATCTTAATACCATTACGCTAAAACGATATATAACCATTAATTTCGACATAATACCGTTAAAGAATTACGATATAATCTTAAAAGCAATATAATTACGCTAGTATAACCCCTTAATTAACTAAACCATTAGCTAAGTAAAATTTCCTTCATAATTTAACGGCAAATAAAAAAAAAAAAGAAATCTTAACATTCGATCAAAAATAACGACAAATACCGGCATAAAAATACGACAAAAACCTTACCACCCATAAGAAAAAAATATATATAAAAAAAAAAGGCATTACCGAAAAATTCGACGTATTATTGCTACCATCCGAGCAAAATTATAATAACTAAATAACGAACTACAACAACTAGCCCCGAAATCAAAAAAATTAACCAATATACCACTATAATACCACAAATATAAGAAACTTTTTAACAAAAAGCTTAAAACAAAACTACCAAAACATAACGAATAAAACCATAAAATTATCCTCAAAAAAAGAACATCCATTAAATTCTACCTTATCTATAATCTTAATAAAGCAAAATTACACGCATTACGAAAATACCTAAAAAACCGACTTAAAAAAAATGAATTCGTTTATTTAAATTACCCACTAATTATCCCATATTTTTCGTACTAAAAAAAAACGGCAAGTTACGATTAATTATAAACTATCAACAATTTAATAATATTACTATTAAAAATCGAATACCATTACCTTTAATTAATAAAATAAAAAATCGCTTCTATAAAACTTAATAATTTACCGCTTTCGACCTTAAAAATAAATATAACTTAATTCGAATCAAAAAAGCCCACGAATAAAAAATAACGTTTCAAACAAAATACGGTTTTTATAAATACCTTATTACCCTTATAAAACTTATTAACATACCTGTTATTTTCCAACATATAATTAATTATATTTTTCGGAAATATTTAAATATCTTTATTATATGCTACCTCGACGATATTCTTATTTTCTCAAAAACCAAAAAACAACATAAGAAATACGTCTATAAGGTATTACAATTATTTCAAAACGTTAATCTATTAATTAATACAAAAAAAAACTAATTCCATATACAAAAAATAAAATACCTAGGCCATATTATCACTTCTGGACATATCAAAATAAACCCCAAAAAAATTACTACAATACGTAACTAAATACAACCTATCATAATTAAAAAAATACAAAACTTCCTCGGATTTACCAACTACTATCGAAAATTTATTAAAAACTTCAGCCGAATAACAATACCCCTTAATATCCTGATACGGAAAGAACAAAAATTCTAATAAACGCCTAAAACGAAAAAAACATTCCAACAACTTAAAAAAATTATCACAAATTAACCAACATTAATTATATACAACCCAAATCGCCCAATAAAACTAAAAACCAATACGTCAAATTATACTTTAAGCGCAATAATCGAATAACGAAATAATCAAAATATATTACACCTTATTACCTTTTTTTCTTACAAACTAAAAAAAATAAAATTACGATATACCATTCCCGACAAAAAGTTTCTAACTATTATCAAAGCATTTCGCAAATTTAAACACTTCCTCAAAAATAACCAATATCAGGTCAAAATCTATACAAACCACAAAAATCTCACCCGGTTTACCACGACCAAAAAACTTATAGCACAATAACTTCGCTATATTAAAAAATTAGCTAAATATAATTTTATTATTATTTACCGTAAAAATTTAAAAAATAACAAAACCAACGTTTTTAACAAATAACCAAACCTTAAAAAAAATAATTAAAATTAACTATATAATATTTAACATTACGACAAAAAAATATTTATATCCGCATCAAATAATAACAATACGAAAAACAATATTAAACATATATCAAAAAATTAAACAATATAATAACAACTTACCAGAAAAAACTTATAAAATATAGGTCCTAAAAGAATATTAAAAAAACCTAATACGAAAAATACATAAATACCCTTTACATAAACATCCAAAAAGCTACAAAACCTTTAAACGCTTTCAACGTACATATTCTTTTCCCAAAATAAAAAACATAATACAAAAAGTACAACGTTAATACTACATTTATAATAAAACAAAAATACGACAACACAAACCATACGGGAAATTATAACCACTACCAATCGCAAAATAACCATAAAACTTAATTACGATAAATTTCATTACCAAACTTTTTTTATTAAAAAACCCAACTACGGATATATATTACGACAACATCTTCGTAATTATTAATTGATTTACAAAATTTTCTTATTTTCTACCTTACAACGAAAACATAAACGCCGAATAAATAATATATATTTTCTTCAAAAATATTTTCAGCATATACGGATTACTATACGAAATTACTTTAAACTACGGAACGATATTTACCTCTAAATTTTAACAAAACTTAATAATCCAAATTAACTTAAACCATAAACTATTTAACGTTTTTTAACCTTAAACAAATAAACAAACGAAACGACAAAATTAAATATTCGAAACCTATTTACGATATTACGTTAATTATAAACAAAATAATTAAGTTAAAAAACTACCAATAACCTAAATAACCTACAATACCAACTACCATAAAAACATCAAAATAACGTTATCCACAACCAATTTTGGATTTACTCCAAAAATTTATAAAAAATCACAAAAAAAAAAACCACTTAATATCAAAACAATTCTTATTTCGGAATAACTTAAATAACTACATAAAAAAATAAAAGCAAAATTTAAGTTCGTACGAAATCAAATAAAAAAATATTACAACCAAAAACGGTTAAAAAAATTAACCTTTTCGGAAGGAAAAATAATTTACCTAATTATCAAAAACATCCAAACAAAACGACCTAATAAGAAATTTAACTTTAAATATATCGGCCCTTATAAAATCATAAAAAAAATCTCGGATAATAATTACTAACTAAACCTACCACCAAAAGTCAAAATCTACCCAATCTTTTATATATCTTTACTTAAATTAACAGCAAATACTATTAAGGTATATATAAAACGAAACGACGTAAAAATAAAAAACGAACGAAAATATAAAACAGAAAAAATCCTTAACATACGAAAAATCGATAAACTTACTTAATATCTAATTAAATAAAAAAAAATATCCAAATTCGGAAATCTTTTAAAAACCCGCTAAAAACCTTATGGGATCTTAATAACTATTAAAAAACTTTCACTAACGGCGCCCAAAATAACATCCTAATCGATACCACTAATAAAAATATACCCAAAACTATCCTCGTTAGGAAGGCCCTGCACTATAACGGCGTTAAGGTCGGCCGTTATGCGAGCTTCTTTCTTTTCGCGCTCTAAATTTTCGAACTCGTCCAAACTTTCCACGCCTTAACGAATTAATTTTATACCTTTCTTTCGCAAAAAAACTTGTTATTTGTTAATATAAATAAAACGCGAAATTTATTCGGAAATTTCGGATATTTTATTTATTAAATCCTTACGAAATTCGACAAAACGATCGGTAACCGTTTATCTTTCTTAATTTAAGCGATTTTTAATACGGCTAATACCATCTAAATAAAAAAAAGGAACCGCAAAACCATCACAACGACGGTTGTAATATCGAACGCATTATTCGTAACGTTTAAAGTTCTTAATCATAACGTATCGCGTCCCTTTTTTAAAGCAAAAAGTGCAAAATATAACGTTAAAACCAAATTTGAGAATATGGCAAGTAAGGGAAATAACGCTTTCCTTTTGATTAGGACGACTACGGGGTTTACGGTTAAAAATACGACCTAACATAATAAAAAACGGGAACACTCATTAAAGAAAAAATTTTCGAAACGAAAATTTAAAAAAAAAGGGATCGTATTATAACATAATTAATCGGACCTCGGAAAACGGTTTCTTGGCAAACCGTAAAACAGGATTCAAATAAGTGAATTACGTAATATGAATTTATAAAAATTTAATAAATCCAGTTAAAGTCGTAACATGAATTTATAAGGATTTAATAAATCTAATTAAAGTCGTAACATAGATTTATAAGGATTTAATAAATCCAGTTAAAGTTACAATAATATATATATACGTTCGTTATTACGTAGTTGGATAACGGCAGCTTTTAATACAACTTCGTTACCTAAAACGCCCTTGGTATTACGAAACGTGATTAAGTTATTTGTTACTTTATTGCTTAGATTCCCACAATACTTTGCCAACATAAACCCGTCGACTTAGGTTTAATAGTTGGATAATTAGCCTAGCCGTCACACCGTGGTAACCGTTTTAACGAAATTCGTTTGTTAATTTAATTGGCCGAATCGAATAGGGGCCGTCCGGCTTAGTTGAAAAACATAAAATATGTGAATATATTACCGTCGTAATAGTACGGTAGGATTAGATCGATTTTGCCAAGATATATAGGGACGTACCTACCTTAAATAGGCCGGAGCCGGTCGTATATTCTATTTTCATGCAGTAAACGGGTAAGGTCGTATTCCTTAACGCCTTTAGCGACAAAAATATAGCCGTAAGATAATAACCGCACTTTGAAAAACGATCCGACCGATCCGGATAGGTAGAGCGGGATAGCGTTTGCGTCCGGGCTACGATTTTCGACTAGCTGGATCCGGATAAAACGTAGGAGCTTTCGTCGGTCGATATGCCGACGCTTATGATCGTGGAAGTTGGGGTATTTTTCGTCCATAGGTCCGTTGTTTGCCAGCCCTAGCAGGTATTGTTAGGTGCAGAATGGCCGGTTTTGTATATTCTGCCGCGTTGCCGGGCCCTGCTGGATACGTTTATTATGCTTGCCACCTTTATCCTGTTTCCCGCCTTACCCCGTTATGCTCGTTAAGGTGGCCGCCCTTTAGCGCGAACGGGCAGATTGGCGAATAAAAAGGGAGGGGGGAGTGCCCCTTTTTTCGTTGTAATTTTTATCCCGCCGTGTGACGTTATTATTTGGTTGTCGGTAGCGAGACCGTATCCGAATAGGCGAGCGCTAAAATCTTTTCCAGCCTTAGGGTTTGTAGGGTGATGCCCGAGGTTGTTTACGTATCGTCGCAGGGATGTTTTTTAGTACGTTTTCGTATTCCATAGCTTACGTATTAAGGTTTGCGGCCCGGTTATACCACGACGGTGGTAACGGTAATATACGAAGGGCCTAAAGGACGAAAGCAAAAACCTGGGCGACGGCGGTACGGTAAAGCCTGTTTTCGTCGTCGTTTAAAACGTCTAGGTTCGGCATATATACGGAATAATAAATGATAATAGGATTATTGGGGATATAAAGGAAAACGAAGGTTTTTCCCGTATAGATATAGCCGTACCGGATACCTTTACCGAATATGTAGGAAAAAAGCTAAATAACGACGGTGGCAGCAAATGACCTTAACGCGAACGCGAACTCCTCGCCGTCCTTATTAATAATATTACGTTCCGGTTAGATTTCCGACGTTAGACCCGAAACGATTTCGTTTTTCGTTAGTTTGTACGGCGTTTTATATTCGATCGCAAGCGCGGGAACATTTCGGCCGTCGGAAGTCCTGTATATGCAAAATTAGTCGGTTAGCTTGCTTTTACCCTTTTTCGCCTAGCGACGGGCCCTAAGTCCAGGTTACCTCGGGGCTGGCGTCGTAGTTTCGGCGCCGTCGTTTCCGCTAATGGACATATGCTTAAAGGATTCGGAAACGGTGTCGATAGTGTCGCCGAGATTCGTATGGCTTTCGAACGTTACGGATCCCTGAAGGCCAAAATTATCCCGCAATAATAAGTTGCCGTATACCTCGTTTACCAATTTCTAAATTACGTTTTCGACCGTATCGCGTTCGAAATGCCGAAACCTAATTTCGCTGCTAATTAAGTTAATCAAAAAGGTTACGTATTTTAGTTAATATAAGGATGGAAAAACGGCTTTAAAATAAAAAAGGTAACCGATTAAAAGTTAATCCCATATCTTTTCTTATCTTATTACGAAGTTATCCTACGGGATATTTCGACGCGGGAAAATTCGGCCCGTCGGATCTATAATATCACTTTGCGTGGTTAAAAAGCGGTCGGTTACCACCTATATAACAAGACTAAGCGAATGGCAAACCTCAAAGTATTACTGAAGCACCTGCGGCTGTGACGCCTTTGCAAGATCTTCGGCCTCTTCGCGTCGGCGTTGCTCCTCTTCGCGTAGGCGTTGCTCCTTTTCGCGAAGACGTTGCTCCTCTAGCACACGGCTCTCCGCATCTTTACGTTGACGTTCGGATTCTTCACGTTGGCGTTCGGATTCTTCACGTTGGCGTTCGGATTCTTCACGTTGGCATTCGGATTCCTCACGTTGGCGTTCGGATTCTTCAAGCAGACGTCGCAACCTTGAAATTTCGTCCATGGTGCTTGCGGCGAAACGTTTTGTTTGTTCGACTATGCTGCCATAACCAGAAAAGATTTGACTCACGGGCATAGAAGAAGGATCTGACTATCGGGACGCGCGTACAAATGGATGCGCTGATATATCAGAGGTGGATTTCGGAATTACGAAATTAATTTTTAAACTAACTTTTCTCCGTTATAATAATAAATATCATTATAACCCAATTTTAAAAATTAATAACTATAATAATTATAATTTATTTTTTATTCCCTTATTAAATTTAGTTAAATTTTTTACTTTTTTTGATATTAGCAGCTACTATATCCGTTATTATAAGAAATTTTATTAATAATTTAATTTTATCGAAATTATAAATATCTTTTTTATAATGCCGTATTTTACGATAATAAATCGAATCAGCTCGAACTATTTACGAAATATTTCTAGATTTTCGCATAATATCTTTTAATAATTAATATTCCAATTTAAATGCGTTATAAGGTTTTTTACCGTTTATTAAAGTTAATTACTTAATTAACCTTAATACGTTGCGTAACATATTACGCGAATAACAAATTTGCTATATTTTTAATATATTAACGCCGGATAAGAAACGTTCGCATATATAGGTTAAAGATCTAGTCGATAATAGATTTTTTTTCAATTATTAATTTTCATAAATTCGATATAATATCGGTTAGGAAAGGTTTGCCGTAAAATTGATTTTTTAAAATAAATAAAAGGACGTTATATGTAAGACTAAACCTTTTAAAACATAAATTCGGGTTCTATTTTTTAACCTAGATAACTAAATTCTGTCTAGTTTCTTTTATAAGGCGTTCCATAATATTAATATTAAGAAATAAATGATTAAAGATAAGTGGTAAGAATGATTAAAAAAGTGTTCGACTGTTATAGCCTAATAGGCTTGGCTCTCCCAGACGGTCGGGACGTTAGGAAAGTAAACTCCGACATAGGCTAAGAAGTTACGTGACCGGCTTAAGGGATTTTAAAAGCTTAGCACCTTAAGTTAGTTAAATTAGGGAAACGGCTTAAAAAGCTTAAAGGGCTTAAGGGTTTAAGTTTATTAAATATATTAAGTTAAGATTAAAACAAATATATTCGTTAAATTATATAATTAAATAATAACAACTTATAATATAATTTCGTTCTTTTTTAAAAAGACTTAACTGTATAAATAAAATTGGATAAAATAATAAATTAGTACCTTAATTCATAGGCTTTATTAAACCGATATACCCGGAGTAACCGGGCAAACCATTGATTATACTTTTTATAACTTTTCAAAATTTAAAATTTAATACTTATTAATCGTTTGTTTTTTCTGTTTTTCTTTCTTCTAATAATTCTTTTATCATTATTATATTGTTTAGCATAAATTCGAATAATAATTAACTAGCATTACTTTTGGAAATTAAATCGTATACCAAAGTTAATAATTAAATACGATTTTTTTGAAAGATATTTTTTAGGTTAATAAAATTATTAATATTTTTCGTTTACCCCATTATTTTATAATATTTCACGATTTTAAACGTAATAGTTTCGTTAAAAACTTTATCGGTACGGATTACCAGTATTATATACGAATTTTGTCGTATGTTAAACTATAATGGTGATGGTAATTCGAAAAATTGCCGTAAAACGATTAAGTTATAAAATTAATAAAAGTTCGTAAAGACCAGCCTTTTATACGCATTTAAGGTTTGTTTTTAAAGTTTACCACGTAAAGCTTTACGCTTTTTAAGTTATATTATATAACCATGTTGAGCTATAGCGGGCATAAGGTTTATTAAAGTCGAAGCTTGCCGGTAACCACGCTTAAAGTGAAGCTTTACGGGATTAAGGTATAAAATCTATTTTAAATTGTAAAAACCACCGAATAGTTACCGTATTCTAAAATATTAAGTATAATATTTATCGTGCGATTATATCGTATAATAATTTTCGTGTATTTAGCCCAGCCTGGAAAATATGGCTTGAACTTATTAGTATCTTGCATAATATAATTTCGTTACTTAAAATATTTTTAATATTATGAAACGTAATTAAGTTATTTTATTACTTTATTATTTAAATTTTTATAATATTTCTACTTATATAAACTCGCACGTTTAAGTTTAATAATTACTTAAATAACTTAACCGTTATACGGTATAAATGTTTATTTTATAATACCGTTAAATTTTAAGCAATATTAAATATTATCGATTAGTATTTAGAAAAGTCTTATTTAGTAACTTTAAATTTATATTCGAAAATAGGAAAAGAAAATTAATAACTTAGTAATTAAGTTAAGGCCGCTTTAGCAGAACTTACAGTTATTACTAGGATAAAGCTTAAAAGGCCGAAACCTTACGATAATAAAGGAAATTTACAAATTTTCCTTTCTTAAGTACGTATTTATTTACGTTTTCTTAATTTTAATAACATATGGGATGTCATTTTCGTTATAAAAGTATATTTTACGAGAAACGTAGCTAATTAATTTAAACTTATTATATAAAATTATCTGAAAAACGCAAAAGACAATCGGAAAAATTTAATCAACGAGATTTTTTCCCCATATATTAACTTTAAAAACAGATTTCGCCTTAATTTTGGTAATTTAAACGAGGAAAAGTTTTCGTCTTAAAAAGTTTTCGACCTTAAGTAAAAACGATTAATATCTAAGTACGCTGTTGAGTTTAAAATTTTGGTTATTAAAACCGAATAGAAAAAAAAGAAATATTTTAATTAATATAACGTATCCCATAAGCGAGCTGTATACTTTTTCATACATTTTAGCATATCGCGATAACAAATCCGAATTAAGTAATTATAACGCATTAAATTAATTTAAATTAATCGGATACTTTGTTATTAAACGTTTTTATATTTTTTTTATAAATATGCGTATTATATCCGGGCTTATTATAAACGTTACATTTCTGTTTTTTTCGTGTAAACCTTTTTATCATAATTTCTTTCGGTTATTATTAATTGCGATTATTTATTATTACTTTGTTTTGTAATTATAAAAATTTTTGTTTTTTATTTAGTAAATAACTTCTTTTTAAAAAAAGTATGGCTTCAATTTTTTTAGGGTTTATTAAAAATATAATTCATTTCGCGTAATAAGCCGCATTTTTCCTAAAAAAAACGTTTTCGTATAATAACATTAAGTTATTTTTTATTAAAAAATTAACCGATTTAATTATTTTTACAAATAGCGTTTTTATTAAATCGTTTTAATAATATTTTTAAACGTTTTCAAAAGTAAGGAAATAACGGAGTTGGTAAAAATAAATAAAAAAGCGGTTAATATATATATAATTAAAATTTTAATTCGAAAAAGACGTAATTAAAATTAGATAAAATAAGTTTCATTTTTGCGAATTCTAATTTAATATTGTTAGTCGTTATAATAATTTTAAACGCGTTACAAAAATTAACGATAAAATTTTCCTTAGTAATATAAGTAATATAACGTCGTATAAGACTTTCAATATATAAGAAATAAACACGCTTTAACGGAAAAAAATAAAATGCGTCCAAAGGTTAAAATAAAGAAAGTTAGCAGCTTTACAAAATATAATAATATTATAATTAACGTAATATTTTTTGAATTTTATCGAATAAAAATTTTCGTAGTCGTTAAAAATAAAAAACGTTTTGATTTTTTCGTAGGCGTTTAAATATGTTAATCGAAATGTTAAATTTATTTTAAACCTAATTTATTCATTATTAAACCGTTATTACTTATAGTAACTTTTTAGCTAAATGAAAATAAGTTATTGGCAAACTAACGCAAAGAATTTTTCCTAGTAAAAATAATAAATAAAAATAAGATTTAATTTTAAAAATTAATAATTTGTATTAGTATATATTATTTCCGATTTTCTTTATTAAGTTTATTTCGATTTCTTATATTTTTTAGCATTAATAATAATTATACTACTTATTATAAGAAGTTTTATTAAAAACTTTATTTTATCAAAATTATAAATAGTGTTTTAAAATACCGTATTTTACGATTATAATCCGATTTAAATTTAAATTATTTACGAAATACTTTTAAATATTTACATAAAACCGTTTAATAATTCACTTTTTAATTTAAATACGTTTCGAATTTTTATTATCGTTTAATAAAAGTAATTATTTAATTAAAATTAAAGTACTTTACGATACGTTACGTAAGTAATAAATTTGCCATATTTTTAATATATTAATATCTAACAGGAAATTTTCGCATATTTAAGTTAAAGATTTATGCGACAATTAATTTTTTTCGGTCGGCGTTAATTTTCATAAATTAAATACGGTATCGGATAGGACGTATCTGTTATTAATTCGTATTATTAAAATAATAAATGAAACATTATAAATAAGTTTAACTTTTTCATAATTAAATTTCGGGTTTCGTTTTTTAATTTAAACGGTTAAATTTATTCTCGAGTTTTTTGTAAGCCGTTTTATATTATAATTATTAAGAAATAAGTAATTAAAGTTAAAAAGTGAAAATAAGGAAAAAGGTATACAGCTCGCTTATATATATAGCTCGCTTGTGGGATATGTTATTTTATAAAAGATTCAAAAATAATATTAAAGACGAAATAATTAAAGTAAAACGGATACTTACTTTTAACGAAAATATAAAAACAGCTATTAAAATTATTAACTAATAATTTAAACGACGATAAGAATAACGAAAACGGTTTATCTTAAGGGTAGGTACCCGAAATAACAATAAGCTCAAATATTCGGTAAATATTAATGCCTTTAGAAAAGGTAATATTTTGTACGGAATAAACCTACGACCTATAGAAATTAAAGCTATCCAGTATTAAGGTATATAATAAATTAAATATTAAAATTGCAGCAAAATAGGCCATAAAGTACTTTAATGTCGGATACTTAAAAAACCTCGATAATACAAATTATAATTCTAAATATTTACCGGATAACTTTAAAGTAATTAATATAGGAAAATTTTCGCTATATTTTAACAGAAATAAAATTTTTCTAGATTTTCAAACGATAAACTATAATACGCCTAACGAGAAGTTAAAAATTTATCTTAAACTAAAATATAACAACATTTCGAACGGTAGCAAGAATCGCAGAAAAAAGATCTTATAAAATCGCTTTTACGGAAATAATAGAAAAAAATTTAACGACGAATAACTTGAATAATCAAAAAATGGTTATAAATATTAAAAATGGACCGAAACTGGGTGTCCCGAAATTCCAAATCGGCATGAACAAATGTACGTTTTTTATTATCGACGATAATAATACTCAAACGATAAGGAATAGAAACAATTTATTTATTAACGCATTATACATATAACTAAAAAAAGATTCGATGTTCTTAATAAAATAAGAAAAAATAAAAACGATAAATAATAGTACTAACATTTTCGTACTATCGGTTCCCAGAAGGATATCGACCAGAGAACGGCCGCATAAGATTATCTATAAGGAAGATAGTGCTTATAGATAGATTTTTTCTGTTACTTCGAATAATGCGATTATTAGATAAAAATAATTTTATTTAAAAATAATTACTAAATATCATTGATAAGTTATTACAGAATTATAAATACGGTTAGTATATATTATAGATCCAGATAAGTGATAAGTAATTAAAGATAATATGTAATAATACTTTAATTTGGAAAATATTATAGCGGAATATATTAATAAAAAAATTATTCGAAATATAAAATAATTATTTTCAAAACTTAAAAGCTTAAGTACGACGATAATACAGCCATATATAATAATTACAAGTAACTAACTAATAATTCAGATAATAAGTAAATAAATTAAAAAACGAAATAAAATCGATTAATTATATAAGCAAGTGCGATAATTTAAGCAAGGCCTAAAAATTTAAAGCTACCTATAAAAAAGCCGTAAAATAGTAAAACTTGAAGAAAATAAAAGAAATTCCTAAAAAGGGTTTTAGTAGTAATAAGGGATAATAACGATCCTATTATTTTGAAAATACAGATTGGGATATATTGGCATACCGCTATGGTAGATAACGGAGTTTTGAGAGGTAATTATATTATATTAAAAGTAGTTAACCGATTTAAATTACTATAGAAATATAAGAAGGATTTGTATATTGCGAATACCGCCAAAGGTTAACTATTTTTTTTACTATAACGGAAAAATCATACGCGAAATTAATTACCTCAATATATTTATCCCAGGAAAAAATATAACAATTAACTTTAATATCGTATCGTTAAGGTATTATAATAGAATTTTAAGAAAAGTATCATTAAATTAATATAACCTTTTAATCGATTAGGAAATTAATTAAATAAAGTCCTTTTTATAACCTAGTTGTCAGCAGTTACAGTAATTAAATGCAGTAACCTAGCGTAAACTATGTGTTAATATTAAATCTAGACTACAAACGTCTGGGCCAAGCTCCTATTACTTATCCAAATCTATGCACAAAAAATTTCTTCCAAATAAAAGATGTTCTAGGTTGCATTCCGCAGCCTAACCCACTAACCGTAAGTACCTTAAAGCACTAACTGCTAATACGCCCTTTTGCTTTAAGTGGTTTCGGCTATTATATCCTTGAAAATAATTAATTAAATCTTAATTTGCTAAGAAATTATACCCTTATATTAATTTCGAATACCTTTTAATTTATTTTATATTTTTTTAAGTTCTAAATTCGTTACGAATTGTTCGAAATTAACTTTATTAAATAACTTCCTAAACTTATTTACTAGGTTATCCCTATTTTTAACGTATTAAAAGTTAATATTATCTTTTTATTTTTTTGCCGGACGTAATAGTATTTTAACTAAATACAGCCTTTTTTCTTAACTTATTTATATTTTTATTACTTATTTTAACGTGTTTGGATTATTTTTTAAAATAGCAATAAAGTTTTCTGGTATAAATCTTAAGTGTAACTATTCTTACCTTTACGTATTTTACTTTAATAATATATTTAATAATAATACTTCATAATTTTAAAATTTATAAAATAAATACTTTAATTATAAAAATATATAACCTGTAATAGATTTCATTAATTTATTATCGTTTTTAAAATTTATATTTATTACTTTAAAAAAACTTAAATCGTTGTATTTCCGATATAAATATTTTTTATTTAACTTCTGATACCGAATTAAGAAATTGATAATTCCGTTTAGGTACCGTAATAATTGCTTAATACATTTTTAGTACTTAAATAACGGGTTACTTATAAATTTAACTTAAATTAACGTTATAAACATTATATCCGGTTTATTAATATAATTAAAAAAATTAAATTTCCTTTTAAATTTTACGTATTTGTAGGTATTTTTTTTATTGATTACGTTTTTATATTTTATTACGTATTATAAGTAATCCTTAATAAATAACGTAAGTTAATACTATATAATATCCAGTTTTAGTAATTTTAATACTTTTTTAATATATTGTTACTAATTTAATTTAACGTTTTTAATAAGTAAGAAACGGATAATTCGTATACTTAAATATTAATCCGTATTATTTAAATTTTTAATAAGTACGGTTTTAGTACTTCCGTTAGTAACATTTTTTAAACGTTATAAATTAAGGCTTATAAGTAGAAAATCGTTACGGTAAATCGCGTTATTCGACATTAATAAACAAGTATTGTATGTTGTTAATATTCTTTTAACTTTTTCTTATTAAATAATTTTAGTTTATTTTCGGCCGTATAAAAGGTTTATTATTGTAATAATTTTTTAAAGGGAAAATTAGTACTTAATTTTATGCTTCGAGTATACGTCGAAATATTTTTTTAGTATGAGAAAAAACTTTGTATAAATATTTTCCTTTAAGTTATTATTTAAATAAACTGCAATAAAATTAATTTAAATTATATACTAATTTAGAGCAGTAATTAAAGTTATTAAAATCTTTTAGTAAGTAATTTTTATAATGTTAATTATTATCTTATTATAATTAATTTCTTTCCGTTAGGTAAATCCCCTAGTGTAAATACGGGCCTTATACTTTTTTAACTTTTTTATAGACGTATACTTTTTTCTTAACACTTATTTGGCGTTCACAAAATACTTATAACCCTTATCGCGGGCCGTAAAACAGAAAGTTTCACGTTAAAGGTTTTTTTTAATTTTAATAAAGATGGTTTTAAACTATATCTTACGTTTTAAGCCTTTTATTCCTTCTTTTAATAAAAAGCCGTTATTTATTATAACTTACAATCTGTAGCCGTGTTTATTATTAGCATTAATTAATATTAAATGAAACAAGTCGTAATTTTTTAAATTATCGCCCTTTTGAGTTAAAGCTAGCTTTAACTTACGTATTAGCATTAAGATTTCGTCCGGGGTTTCCAAGGCCTATAACTCGGGGACCGTCTTTTTCAAACATCTTTTTTTTCGCTTAATTTATTATATATTCTAATCCGTCTCGTTTTTTATAATAACGTTATCGTTTTTATTTTTTACTTTAACGTCTTATTTTCAATTCTGATGGTATTTTAAATGTTTTTGTACGGGTTACAGAAATAACCGAATAATATATTTCGGGCTAAAAAGTTATCTTAATTTTTCCAAGTTTTTATAAATAATAATATATAGTATTATTAGTAATTTTCCGCTCTTTAGTAGTTATACCTTATAATTATATATATTTTAATAACCTAATAACACTTTTTTTGCTTTACGCGTTATTAATTTCTTTAACTTAATTTTATAAGTTTTATCGATTAATATTATATATTTATTCTTAAGAATTTAAAAATAGTTATTATTAAACTTATAAAGCCTTTTAAGGTTAAATTCGAACGTATTATTAAAATATTCAATCGGTATTATGTTTTTAACTATTAATTATTTTATTCGGTTAACGATATACGTTATAACCTTTAGTATAAAATCTTAAAAACATATTAACATTTTTATTTACGTTATAACTACGCGTATTTCGGTTTAAAAAAACTATATATCGCGTTTCGTAACTCCGTTTTAATATTAGTTATAAGCGTTAAAAATTACCAATTTAATACTTTTTATTATGTAAAAACTTTTAATTTTTATTATATCAAGCCTTTTACCGCCGTTAAGGTATAAAATTTATATTATTTATTTTTTACTTTCTATATCTAAAAGTAACGTTTTTAAACGTTTAATTATCCGCGTAATATACGTATATAAACTTTCTTAAATTTCGTTTCCAGTTTAAAATAAATAATATTTCTTATAGCGCGATAAGTTATTTATAATAAGCCTAAAATAATTATTATTTTCGATGCTGATAAATTTAATTAAACTTACGTTATACCAAATAATTTTTCCTACCTAAGTTGCTTTTTTTTAAAAAGTTAATAAATAACATTTTTCGTATTTTTCCTTTATTATACGTAATATAAAAAAACGATTTTATATCGTTATAATCGAAGTTTATCCCCGTAAACTCTTTAATAATCTAAATTAATCTTTTAATATTAAGGTAATAAAGCGGCGGTACTAAAAAATATTTTTTTCATAATTTCGTTTATTATAAAACCCTTGCCGTTTTTAAATATTTTTAAAAGAGTTACCCTTAAGTCGTTAATTAGGTTACCACCGCTTTTTTTACCAAATGGCCCCCCTAGTTCGTATCCTTATTAATCGTTATTTAAAAACTTTACGCCCTTAATAGTAAACTTTAACTTCCTATAAAACTACTAAAAAATCATTTCTGGAAGACGTTAATAATTATTAATTTAATCTTATTAAGGTAAATTAGAATATTTTTATTTAAGTAACCTCCGTTTTTATAAAATATCACTTTAGATAATTATCTTTTATAAAACATCGTTAATATATAACGTATATTTTATTATAACCTTTCTATTTTCTCCATTAAAACCTTTTAAAAATTACTTCATAATATCGATAAAAATGGCAATTATAAATTCTCCACTTATTATAATATAAATTCCCTTAAACTTAATATCTAATATAGAATCTTTTTCGAAATCGCCGATATTATTAATAATATTAATATTCGCACCTAAATCTTAAAGTAACTTATTTTTATCGTTTTCTATAAAACATATATATATATAAAAACATAACGCTATTTATTATTATTACCTTAATTACTTTAAGGTAATTAATTACTTATGGCTTAATACGTTTAATTACCTATAACATAATTTTAATAAAGTTGTTAATGTTATTAATTATAGTAACTTTAGCGCAATCGGTCTTTGTAACTTCAGGGCGTTTAATTGCCTAAAACATTATGCTCTCGGTCGCCTACAGCCGTAGCTTAACGCAGTCGGTTCCCTATAGCTTAAGGCTTTAAGTTGCTTATAGCTTAAAACGTTTAAGGCTTTTAATCTTTATACAATTAATACAATCAGCTGCTAAGCTTTAATTGCTTTAATTGCTTTAATTGCTTTAATTGCTTTAATTGCTTTAATTGCTTTAATTGCTTTAATTGCTTTAATTGCTTTAATTGCTTTAATTGCTTTAACATTTTCGAATATTAAAACTACTGTAAAGTTAATCTTTTAAATTATTTCATCATACTACTGCATAAAGTCCTAAAACTATTAATCTTTAATATAAGCGTTAAAGGTTTTTCAGTTTGAACGATATAAATCTTTTAGACCTTTAGAAATGAACTGCTTCTCGCTGTAATTACCACTGCGGGCGTCGCTCCGGGGGTTGCGAAAATTGTTATTTCGGTTGTTCTGGTTGCTGTTGCCACTGTTATTTCCCTGGCGCTGGCTACCTCGCTTTCCTTTCTTACCCTTGCCGTTTTTATCCTTTTGTGGCTTAAGGCAGTTCTTCGTCATATGCCCATATTTACTATAGTTAAAGCAAAGTGGTTTTCTATCCTTATTTTAAGCGGGCTTCTTATTTCGGATCTTATTGCTTTTACCTTTCCGTATATTAGCGGACCGTCCGTTATTATTCTTTTTTTTTTCTATCGGTACGGATATGGAATTCGTTATTAAAATCGTCGATCAATTACTAAAAGGAATAATCCGTTTGTCGTAATACTAATTAAATAATTTTATACTAATTATTAAGGTAGTTTTTTATAATAATAAAAAAAATATAATAATATATTTCTTCGTCTTAAATTATATATTATAACTTTTTACATTTTAGAAAAACTTTTAATACTTAATAATAAATTATATTAAGTTTTTTTTATTATAAGTAACCTTACTTAACTCTTTTTAAAATAACTTTTATCGGAACTTATTTATTATTACGTAAGTTTTTTAAACGTTTTTAATATTTTCGTTTCTTTTTGATATTTATAATTAACTTTAAAGGCGTTTTTTTATAAATTTTAATAATAACTTTCATTAAACGTAATTAATTTAATGAACTTAACTTTATTTTCTTTACGTAATTAATTTTTTTATCGTGAAACTTAAAACGTTATTTTAAAGCTTTTAATTAACTTAACCTACTAAGTGATTCTCCTTATTTAGGGAAAAATCAAAACGCTTCTAGGGCAACTTACTATCTTTATTATTAAATTCCTTTTTTCTATCCTTTAGCCCAAAGTTTAACTTGTTAGAGCTATTTAAACTGCTAAAGCCATTACTGCTAAGAAAGCTATGGCGGTCTTTTCTCTTCGGTAAACTCCCAGACGAATCTAAAGAAAAACTGTTTGAATTATTAAGGTTATTACGTGCCACTCCCTTTCCCTTAGGTAACTTGCTTTTTTCTCTTTTTGGGGGGTCCGGCTTCTAGGGGTTAGGCTTTTCGGTGGATTACTTCCTAGGCTTTGTTTCGCCTTCTCTTAATAAAATAACTTCCTCCATATCGCTTTCCAGGGCGATAAGTACTTCCTTAAAGCCACCTGCCTCAACCTTAAGTAAGACGCTTTTTAACGCCTTCGGTTACATATTAATACTGTGCAAATTTTTAAAGCTCCGCGTCTTTTATCGTTAAAACGTATCTAACAGCTATATCGTCGTATTTTCGAACCGGTTTATTATATTACCGGTTTTTCGATTTTAAAACTTTAACTTTTTCTTTATTACTTTAGCTTTTTAACCTTCTTTTTAGCCTATTAATACCTATCCTTTTATACCTTAACGTCGCGTTTAATACCGTTTATATTAGTACTTAAAAAAGTATAAAACTTATTTAAATTATTAGTAGTTTGCTATTTTTAAATAAGGGTTTTATATCTTTCGTTCCTTAGCTATTAAAGTAACTAAGATAATAAGGTGCCTTTTAAAAACGCCTCGAAAATAAGTTTCCTCCTTACCGCTACACTTAATATGGGCTTTTTTTGTTCCACCTTTTCCTTACTATAATATTCGTCGTTCTAAAGAACGTTTCTATCGTAGAAAAGTCCTTACTGGGAAGAAAGAAATACGGGGTCGAATTTTAATAAGCCGTTTTACTTAGCAAGAAATTGCCCAAGGATTAATTATTTACTCGTTATCGTTAATTATTAAACTAAACGATTCGCTTTAAAACTTCGCGCTTTTGTTTATTAACTTAACTTTATAAATAATTATTTCGTTTAACGTATTAAATTACTAATTAATAACCAAAAGATATTATTATATTAGTAATTATAATAATCAAATATAATAACCTGGCGTAAATTATATGTTAATATTAAATTTAAATTATAAACGTTTAAGCCAAGGTCTTATTATATTCAAATTCATATACAAAAAGCTTCTTCCAAACAAAAGGTGTCCCAGGTTGCATCCTACAGCCTAACCCACCAGCCATAAGCACCTTAAAGCATTAACTGCTAACACCAGTAATAAATATTGAAAAGAACGATAAAGATCTTAATATTCGATCGAAAATAACGACGAATACCGGCATAAGAATATAATAAATGCCTTATTACTTATAAAAATATAATATATGAAAAATAGGTATTATACAAAGATATAACGCGTTATTATTATTATTAAAGCGAAATTATAACAATTAAATAACGATGTATAGTAATAGGCCAAAGAGTTAAAAAACTTAATTAATATATTACTATAATACTATAAATATAAACAGTTATTTAAGAAAAAGTTCGAAACGAAATTATTAAAGTATAACGAATAAGATTATAAAATTATCTTAAAAAAGGGAATATTAACTAAATTTTATCCTCTTTATAACTTTAACGAAATGAAGCTATACGTATTTAAAAAACACTGGAAAGATCGATTTAAAAAGAGGTAAATTTAATTATTAAAGTTACCAGCTGTATACTTTATATTTTTAATATTAAAAAATAATAAAAAGTTACGACTAGTTATAAATTATTAATAACTTAATAATATTATAAGTTAAATCGAATGTTATTACTCTTAATTAACGAAATAAAGAATCGTTTTTATAAAACCTAGTAATTGATCGCTTTTAATTTAAAAAATAAATATAACTTAATGCGAACCAAAAAAAGTTACGAATGGAAAATAATATTTCGACCTAAATACGGCTTATATAAGGATTTTATTACCTTTATAATATTTACTAACGTATTAGCAATTTTGAAAACATATAGTTAATTACGTTTCTAAGGAATATCTCGATGTTTTATTAATATACTACTTTACCGATATTCTCATTTTCTTTAAAACTAAGGAATAATACGAGAAGTACGTCTATAAGGTATTATAGTTACTTTAAAACGTTAACCTATTAGTTAACGCAAAAGAAAAAGCTAATTCCAAATATAAAAAGTTAAATATTTAGGTTATATTATTACTTTCGAACGTATTAAAATAAATCATAAAAAATACGAACTTTTTTAAATTTATCAATTATTATTAAAAATTTAATAGAAATTTTAGCCGGATAATAATACCCTTAAATGAACTTAATAAAAAAGGGAAAAAGTTTATTAAATGTTAAAAATGGAAAAGACTTTCTAACAAATTAAAAAAGTTATTACAAGTTAGCTAATATTAATTATATACGATTTAATTCGCCTAATAAAGCTAAAAACCGATACGTTAAATTATATTTTAAACGTAATAAGGGGATAATAAAATAATTAAAGGATATTATACCTTATTACTTTCTTCTTTTACAAATTATAAGATTTTAAATTACGTTACGCTATTTTTAATAAAAAATTTATAGCTATTATTAAAATATTTCATAAGTCTAAATACTTTTTTAAAAGTAATTAACTTCAGGTTGAAGTTTATACGGATCATAAAAATCTTACCCGATTTACTATAACCAAAAAACTTACAGCACGATAATTTCGTTATGTAAAAAAACTAGCGGAATATAATTTTATTATTATTTATCGAAAGGGCTTAAAAAACAGCAAGGCTAACGCCTTTAGCAAATAACCGAACCTTAAAAAAATAATTAAAATTAATTATACAATTTTTAACATTATTACAGCAAAGTGGTTACGTTTACAATAATTTGCAGGAATAAATAAATAAGTTATAGGTTCTAAAAAAAATCAAAAAAACCTAGTACGGGATATATACTAACACTAATTAAATAAACACCTAGGGATCTATAAAACTCTAAAATACTTTTAGCATACTTATTACTTCCTTAAAATAAGAAATATAGTACAATAGATTTTACGCTAGTACGATATTTGCGCTAAGGTGAAAACGCGACGATATAAACCATACTGAAAGCTATAACCATTACCAGTCGCAAAACGACCATAAAATTCTATTACGATAAACTTTATTACTAAGTTTTTTTTTATTAAAAAACCCAGCTACGGGCATATATTATAACAGCATTTTCGTAATTATTAATCGATTTATAAAATTTTCTTATTTTTTACCTTATAACGAAAATACGAATACCGAATAAATAACGTACAGCTTTTTGAAAACATTTTAAATATATATGAATTACTATATAAAATTATTTCAAATAAAAAAAAGACGTTTACTTTTAAGTTTTAGCAAAGCTTAATAATATAAATCGATTTAAATTATAAATTATTTAATACATTTCAACCCTAAACGGACGGATAAATAAAATAACAAAACTAAATATTAAAAATATACCTACGATATTATATTAATTACGAACAAAATAATTAAGTTAAAAAATTGCTAATAATTTAAATAACTTGCAACATTAACTATTATAAAAATATTAAAACAACGCCGTTTACAACTAACTTCATGTTCACCCTAAAAATTTATAAAAAAAATCCAGAAAAAAAACTTAAACGATTATATCAAAAAATAAAAACAAATTCGAATTCGTACGCAATCAAAAAAAAAGGTTATTATAATTAAAGACGTTTAAAAAAATAACTTTTATAAAAAGAAAAATAATTTATCTAATTACTAAAAATATCTAGATAAAACGCCCAAGTTTAAAGCTTAATTTTAAGTACATTGGCCTATATAGAATTATTAAGAAAATCTTAAAAAATAATTACTAATTAAAATTACCACCCAAAATCAACTCCATTTAATTTTCCATATATCTTTACTCGAATTAACAGCGAATATTATCAAAATATGTACCAAGTAAAATAATATAGAAAAAAAGGACGAATAAATATATAAACAAGAAGAATTTTCGATATAAAAAAAATTAATGAACTTACTTAATATTTAATTAAGTAAAAAAATTACCCAAATTTCGAAAATACCTAAAAGCCCGTAAGAAATCTTATAAATACCTAATAACTGCTGAAAAGTTATTACTAGCGGCGGCGGGCGCGCCCTAGTTAACAATCGACTAGTTAGTAATGCTAACGTTATCTCAGTTAAACAAAACTACGGTTTGCGCGATGGCAAATATAACGGTTTCCAACTGTTTTTATTCGGCCTTTAAATATTCGGAGTTTTTTATCGCTTCCATACCTTAAATACTACGGCGAAGTATTTTTATATTTTGGAAATAAAAGAATCGTTTTTGCTTTCGCAAACGGTTTAATTTATTTGTAATAACCCGTAAGGTTTTACGGGCTTATTTTTCCTTTTACTTTAGGCGGTTTTTTTTATTTAATAACTTTTAATATTTAACTTTAAAAAAACCGAAAATATTGTGAGGCCCCCCGTATTAAGTATAATAAGCATATTTAAAAAAGTTTCGGTTTACCTTATAAAGTACGTTCTTTTTTTATAATAAAAGCAAAAAAATATAATTAAACCGAAACGTTTAATACCTTTTAAAAAAGTTAAAACGTTAGTACGTGTCCGGAAACGAAATTTTTTAATATAACTAAATATAGTAAACATAAGAAGGGAAAATTACTTACCAGAAATAATAAATAAACGGTTCGATTTTTAAGGACAAAAATTCTAAAAAAGGAAGATCGTATTATGACCTAATAGGCTTAACCCTTCCAGACGGTCGGGACGTTAGGAAAATAAACTCCTATAAAGGCTAAAAAATTACGTAACCGGCTTAGGGGACTTCAGAAATTTAATACTTTAAACTAATTAAACTAGAGAAACGGCTTAAAAAGCTTAAAAAGCTTAAAAAGCTTAAAGGTTTAAATCTATTAAACATATTAAGTCAAAACTAAAATATATATATTCGTTAAATTCCATAGTTAAATAATAACAGCTTGCAATATAACTTTGTTACTCAAAACACCCTTAGTATTACCAAACGTAACTAAATTACCCTATTACCTTATTGCTCGGATTCCCACAGTACTCCCGCTAACATAAACCCGTACGTTTAGATTTAATATTTGGTTAACTAACCTAGCCGTCACACCGACGAGCTTGTGTGTCCGAGGAGCTTGTATAATACGTTACCTTTAATAAAACGTATATAAATGTATTAAAGTATAACTAAAAAGAACTACGGACCGGGCTCACAACTATAAGACCCTATATTACGTATTAAAGCATATATTTAAAGAAGAAATGTATATTAACGGTTGCCTAACTTCTAAATGGTGTTTTATAGAAAGTAAAGGTAATGAACCCTCCTTAAATATGCGTAAATACAGCTATAGCTAAGAAAAAAAAAGAAACCGGGGTGCAAGGAGTTATTTCCCTTTAGTAGTTAATCAAACAGAGCCAAGGCTTAGCTGTTTGATCGACTTCAGTTAGGTCTGACAAGAGGGCTGCTGTATTGATTAAAGAAGAGCATAAACTAAGCCACAAGTGTATAATCACGGAGCACGAACACCAATCCAACATCAATTGATTTACAGAAGCAGATATTTCACTCTTGCACTTGTTTATAGAAGAAATATTATCCATTCACAATAGAATCGACTACCGATAATATGTAGGGTGTAGACTACTAAAAAAGAGAGTGTACGTTGTAACTAGACTCGGTGATCAAGCAGGCCCCCAATTGCCCAAGTCAGACGTCGAATAATATTATTCAAGCAGCCAGCAACTTTCTGGAGTGCAGCTTGTACGCAATCATTCAGCAAGAACCTCCTTGTCAGACACAGCCCACTTGGTGTCAGTGGCACTGGCGGTGAGTCTGTATACGACTTTCGCCGCCATTTGGACTTTCCTCGACTCCGGGTCGAGTGCCTGATAGAACAGTACTATGCAGGTGGTCGAGCCTGTGTTTGGTGCAATACATGCAGCTATCGCGCTCCTGGGCGCCACGTCGACGTCCTTGAAGAAAAGCTCAGGCAGTTGGAGGCCTTCCTTCGGGTCGATGCGAATCACCTTCACTTGCCCAGTGTGGGACTTGTAGATGAGATGCAGCTGCGCTCCATTGTCGACGGCGGTAAGGCTAGTGTGTGGCGAGAAGACCAAAGGCAGTCCGTCGCGATCGTAGCCCGACAACGGCAGAGGTTCTGTGCGTATCCAATGTTAGAAGCGATGTAGAACTAGGTGGCGTATTCATACCTGATGTGCCTTGTCCACTACCCACGGCGTTGTTGTCCATTTGGAGGTAGTATATCGGCTGGCCTTCGTTCGCCTTGCTTGCATTGTTCCTGCGGCCAAGAATGCCTGGGCGAGGAGGTACGGCAGTGATAGAGGTGCCGTAAAGCGGCGGGTCTCTGAGGTTGGCGCCGCCATGTTGCCAGCTACGATGGCGACCGGCAAAGCTAACCACCTTGACTGCTCCGTCCCTGGATGGAGCTTGGTAGAATAGACACATATGGTTCACAACCTCGCCCCTGATGGTGACAGCAGCTAAGCTCGAATAGTGAGCGCACTCAATTTTAAGCCCAGACAGTGTTCCGTGATTGTAGCCATTGCCGGTGTCGTATTGGTCATGAAGGATGTTCTTGTCATCTAGATAAAACACGTACTGATTGGTGGTTAGCTTGAAACTTGCTATTAATTCGGCGCAAGTTTGCCCACCCGTTCATTCATGGGAGTGTTTAGATTATCTGTGAAAGCTACAGCAGCAAGAGGAGTGAATAGCTTGGGAGCATCAGGCTGAGGTATGTTGCGTCTCAGGCGCTCTATGATGATGTTCGACTTCCTCCTTGAGCCATAGAACGCTGATGCATTCTCGACGTTACCAACGAATTGATAGATATCGCCCTCATAGGTCTGAGCAAATGCATAAATATCATTCCCCATCACCATCGAGGTGATGCCGGAGTCTGGAAGAAGCTTTAGAGACATGGCTGGATCTGTTCTTGAGAATTTGTCAATATAATGAGTACTCGAAGCTGGGCTGCCAAGTTGATAAATCTGAAAAAGAAGGGAGGAACCGGGCTATATAATTTAGGTTGGATCCAAACCTGTTTAAGCGAAGAGGCTCTTTTCTTGTGTGCTTTAAGTGTAGTTGGCTCCTTGGGCAGCAATGCGTCAATTCGAGTTGCTCAGCTCTTCTGCCTATGAATTACGGTTCGTCTTGTGTCGAGTCACTGGTTACTGCCATCGCCTGCCTCACCCAAACATCCTAATTCATATCGCGACAAGACATTACAAAGTAGTCCTGGGCATACCGATGTGGAATGGGCACACCGTTACATCTGCCGGGCGTGATAGTGGCTGCCTGTGGCATCCAAAATAGGCATAAGTCTGCCAATATTTGGTTTCGAACAAGCTGCAACGGACCCTGAGCCTGTATAACGTTGCAGCATCTTGGCAACGGTTTTTGGCACCTGCATGTTGTCAGTAATGGTTCTCAATATGTAGCAGCCCTTGTCGAGGCTCTTGTGGCTTGGACAAGACGGCTGTAGTCAACGAACCTCAACAAGTCATGTTTATTTGCATCCTCCCAATGTCATTTGTCAATCAAATTCTTCTTCTGCCTAGGCCTACCCTGCCACCACCACTAGCTGGGCAAACTTACCCCGGGGAAGGAGAAAAGGGTTACATGTGCCATTACAACGGCAATTCGCCGAGACAATGAGGGGTTTCTGCACGTTCTCATCACATTCGTTAGCACACTGCAGTATGCTCAGTCTGGTGTTGAGTTAGGCGTTAAATGCTATCTCAATAAAAGCTGATAGGTCTCTGCATTATGGTCCTCAGCTGGCCAAGTGAGTGCACATCATTACTGCATTAGCCTTCTGCATACTCGCCGAGCCGCCTCAACCGAGACGTCAGTACAATGTCGAACAGTTGGTCAATACTCTCTGGGGAGGGTTTACCCACAACCACCTCATGTTACATGGTATTCTTCAGCTGTCCATAATGCCGATGTCCTGCCTAGCTTGGATGCTGTGAGGTTGCTCCGCAGTCAGGCTTAACGCGGAAGCGGGGGCCGGGGCCGTTATGCCGCGACTGATGACGCGTCCAATCACTTGCTTTGCCTGTTCGACTCCACGAACTGGACTGGGTGAAAGACATTGATATATATCAGCCGCCTGCCTCGAATGCCGGTTGGGGGGGTAGTGCAGCAAGTTGTGTCACTCTGGGCCACCAACGGCCGCCCGAGCCCGACACGAGGCCGAGTCATGGCACCGGCACGCCACGGCACGCCTCCATGTCCTAATTAGCTACTAGAAAGTATCAGAGGGAGAGGGGAAGAGAGAAAGGAGAAGGATAGGAGATAAATACCACGAATCGGGTTGAGCCCAGAGGTTCAATGGGTGGCCGGTGCACTGTTCTTCTCTGCACATCACTATCAGGCGTCAAGTTTCGGAAACATGACTCTCTGGTACGTCTATCTGATGTGGAGGCGGCCTGCCAACCATGATCAGGGCGTGAACTGGGGTCGATACCTACTTACATTTGAGAATCGCTATGTCGCTGACGAGTACTATATCACGCTGTGCTCGCTCACCACGGCAGATGGGCGGCCACGTTTCAACCTATTGACTCGTACCGCTCCGCAGCTTTGGGCGTTCGACAGCGTCCAAGAAACCGGCTCGGGGGATAACGGCTGGTGGTGGGCCCCCATATTCATCTGGCGGGATCGTCGCTTCGCCGGGGACCTCGGCCGCTTCGCCAACAGCGTCATGCACATCTACCTGTCGGACGGCAATCATTCCCAACGCAATGACTGGCCCATCCTCAACGACCAGGCTGAGGGCGCTGACTGGCTCGACGGTGGGGCCTTTTACATCCGCAACAAACGCCACAGGACGCGTTTCTGGCACGATGCCGGTGATGGTTTCGTGCAGGTCTCTACCACCATGCACACCAAGTTCCGCGTCACGAGGCAATCCTTAGGCACCCGGCTCGTGGCTGGCGATGCGAAGCAGGTTCTGACTAGGTCTGACGTGGTCCAGGTATGCCCCGTGGGTTCCGTAGGACCGATTCGTTACATTGAGGCTTCTGCACCTGGTAAGATTCGGCTTTCAACTGCAAGGAATACGATCAAGTTCGGCGACTTTTTCAGTGGCCTTGGATCTACGTGGGAGCCCACCGGTAGTGGTAGCCTGAAGCAGTTTGTCACACGAACGACTGATGCTGATGAAGGGGATGAATGGGAGTTGTGTTAGGCCTCCATTTGCAGCTTGATTTGGAAGTTTGTGCATAGTATTCAATCAAAGAGCACTTTTCGACTTGCATCTCCTGTTTCTGTTTCGGGGCATCATAGCACTGCACCGGTGAAATTTTTACCAGTAGCCAGCTCCCTTGGCACAACGCGGGAGTGTTGTTGCATAGAAGAGCATACTGCTTCCGTCAATATTGGTTTTTCCACAGCATTAAGCATGTGGCTTATGTCTTCAGCTCCGCAACCGCCCGTGCCCCCCGCACTCGGCTTCCATGTTCGGATTGAACGTAAGGTTTAGCCCTCTCCCCTACTACACGATTCCCATGGACTGAGGACTTCTTATCTGGGAGCCGCGATGCCATTCTACCATGAGTCAGAGGAAGAGGAAGATTTTCCGAGCCCTCCACCTCAATCCCAGCCCCAGACAACCCAGACAGGTCAATCAAGTCAACCAAACCGTCCAAGCACTGATAACGCGTCCCCAAAGGAACCGCGACCACCTGTAAGCATGCCTGGAGACACCTCGACGGTCGGTGATGACGGATTGACTGCTGGGGAGCCTGAACCGCAGTACTACAAGCTCCCTGGCCAGCTCAACGATCTGGATAACAGACCCGCAGCTTTGAAGAAGTGGTCTAGCTCCATCGACCAAGTCGTTGAGACCCTGTTGATCAGTAAGAAGGCGGCAGGAAAGACTACACATTTCTTCAATGCTGCAAGAGAACCGGACACTCAGACCGAAACCTTGTCTATAAAATGGCTTGCTTTCCCCAAGAACCTCGACACAAAGCAGAACAAGTGGGCTTTGGCCGATCAACGAAGCAACCAGGACGAATACTGTGAGTGGGAAGTCGAGAGAATAGGAAGCGAACTCAAGAGTGTGACATTTACCACTGAGCTCCCCGAGGTGAACATCTCCGTCCGTGGGCTGCATTGGATGTCAAGTGCTAAAGAAATCAAATCGCCGGTAGTACTACACCTTCCTCGCTTCCATCGACAAGAAGGGAGATCGGCTCCTCCAGCTCTACAATGACCTTAATCCGCAATACGACGTCACGACCGAGGATATTCTCGACGGAGAGAAGTACAATGGGGCAAATCGTTTCAACTCCCGCCCTGGTGGAGAATATCCGACGCTTGCCGGGTCTATTGCTCACATGATAAGCAACAACAATACCCTTCGTGACCTCGCAGAACTTGTTATAGACTCGTCGATTCTGCACAAAGATGAAAACGGAAACTACATCACGAATGGTCGGCAGCTGATCCAGAAAATGGAGAACAGCCCACAGAGTCAAAAGCGAAACTCGGATCCAACTGTAAGCCTTGTTACAAATCCCTCTCTTCCTCCGAGTTCTCTGAGTAACGCCCCGCGGATTGGGTCAGGTCGCCTCCAACATCAACGCTCGCGTTCGCGGTAACAAGCGAGTTGCCGTCACCAATCCCCTTGGGCCTTACATAAAGTCCATTGAGAACAGCAAGATCAAAGTCCCTGGAACTCATGTTGACAATTGGTGGACTTTTGATCGAGTTGGCGCCGACGGCCATCGTGTTCGAGCAAAGTTTACTATTCCAGACAGGTTCCTCGGCAAAGTCAAAGATGAAAACGGGAACAAGGTCGTCTACGGCAGCCATATTGCGCAGCATATCTGGATCGGCGTCGATGTAGCTCTTGCAGATGCTTCCTCGCCATCGACAGCATCCAAGGCCCCACAAACCGTTCTTAGCTACATCGAAGGCCGGCATATAAAGCCGATCCCGCTTCCAGTAAGCGTTGTCAATCGGGAGCTACGTAGAGATCCCTTTGGAAAGTACCTTGCCACCACACCTGCTCCCGCTCTCACCCTCAAAGACCTGATTGAGAGCCTGGAGGATTACACATGGACCGCTTATGCGGCTGATGAAGGCATCGGGTACACATTCAAGGCTCCGCGGACCCAAGTGCGCGTCCGCGTCGTGGTAATCTGTACACCAGGGAAGCAGATGAGACCGGCCAATAGCTCAAAGTCGAAGACGGCCGACCCCGAAGCAATGACGAACAACGCATTCAAGAGGCCAACATTTGCAGTCGTTGCCGTGGCGCCACAGAGTGATCCAAACAACATCCACTCTAAGAAGAGCATTCTTCAAGTGGCCAGCTTCAATAGTGATGATGGCTTTTTCCGATTTTACGATGTAAGCTGCGTCTTCTCCTTCCATTCCCTTCCCCTCGATAGCAAACCAGTGGTTAACAGACTCGGATCAGAGAGAGAGGTTGGGAAGAGGAGCCGGTGCTGGGCAATGGCTCTATTTCGGTAGTTCTATGGATGCTTTTGCCCCTGACACGCAAGGTCTCGGTCCGTTTTGCGGCCATCCAAACGGGGGTCTAGTGATGAAAGAAATCGTGGAACCTTGGCCGCATTGGCACACTGAAGACAATGAGTTGACGCTGCCAGACAGCCACCCAATGATGAAGGACCCAATCTTTCGAAATGCAGGCTCACAGAGTTGGCGTTTCGACATGGCCGATCGCCTGGCCATCATGGTGACAACTGGCACGAAGGCTTGGTAAGCTCCCGTCGCGCAATGTCGTTATAAAGGCGCTTCATCAGTTCACACTTTGTGCACAGGTTTTCTAAGCGACGCTACCTCGACTTTGGTCCGATCAGGGACCCTAAACCGGTTGCCGAACGTGTTCATCAATGGATGGCTCACGTTCTGATGACGACTACAGTGTCCATCTCTTGCTCTAAGAGCGCCGACACTGAAATCAAGATTCCTTCTGGTTTCTTTATTAATTCGGCGGCTTTGTCTATCGTGATGGACGACATCCCTGAGCTGGTATGTGCACCATTTTCCTCGGATTTTCTCGTTATCATTATAGAGACCGCAGCTTTTGCATACTCCACCTCACTGTGGTAGCACCTCGGAACCCGCACCACTGCTACTATTATCATTGTGCTGATTTGGTCTGTTCAGGAGGATCAAATCCAGCCTTGCACGCAAGAGAGCTATGAGGCTGCTTGCCGAGAGCTAGGGCTTTTCACACTTAACAAGATGCCAAACGGTGGCAATCTTGATGTAGCGACAGAGGGAGAAGGCTTCGTAAGTCATCTATTCTGCCAAGCCTAGACGACTCGCAATGCTCATTATTTCCTCAATAGGCGCCCTGGAAGGTGCTCACTCCCTGCCCGGAGGACAGAGAAGGCATAGAGCGGATCCTGGAATCTGGACTATTGCCCAAGAAGGTCCTGATTGCTCTATTGATGGTTGATTTCTGGTACGTCATCTGCCTTGCGGGTGTATCTAGGGTGTCTGAGTCAACATTTGCTGACATCCTTGTAGGAATCCAATCTTCTCTTACCGCCGGGCACGTCTCATGCGATACATTCCTTCCACACTGGTCTTCAGCCCCGCAGGCTCGAGCAGTGACGACAGATACCTCTTTAGCAACGACCTTGCCGAGGCAATCCAGACCGGTATAGAATCACTCGAGCTCAATAAAAGAACAAGCCCGGAGGCCGAGTTCCTAGAGCTCTTGTCCCAACCCGACCTTGAACAAGAGGCCAAGAGAAGGATCCAGAAGTATGTTAATAACATCAATGCCAAACTTGCCACCAAAGAAGGTGTACTAGGCTACATGAGGCTTGCGGAGAGCAAGAGGCGCATGTTCAGGCCGCCTCCTAGCTCAAGAAGGCCGGTGCATCCGCTGGCAGAGTTTGACTTGTCGTTGCCTTATGCAAGCAAGATGCCAAGCACCGGCTCTTCCTTGGTGCAGTGGATAATGAAGCCAGATGCTTCAGTAGTGTCTGCTGAATCTGACAACGATATATGGCACCCCAGAAACACTCAAGCGCACTTTTCTTCCGCCGGATGTCCCTTCTCGGCATCGTTCTGAAGCTGTTCGCCGCAGTTTCGTTTGGTATGGAATTTTTTCTCGTGGTTGAGGCGCAAACGGGAACAGCACTTCGCAGATTGGCAAAATGATCACAGTCTGGTGGATTAAAGTAACTGAAGGCTCTGGGTTGCCTTGATTGAAACTCGTGTCTCACTTTAGTCATTCCTTCAGAAGCAAACGACTACTCCTTCACGAACCAGCTATATCGGCGGGGCCCATCCTGCCACAAGTTGCCCGCTGTGCTAGAAGAAGAAATGTATTCCTATGAAAGAGATGCCCGGAAGGTGCTAACATGGCCAGCCTATGTTTCAACGGTTTCTTGAGTAATGCCGTGGAACGGATTGGACGTGTCAACCCTCCTTTTCAACATCAAAGCAGTTCCGAAATCCGGCAAACACGAAAAAAGAAAAAAGTTATTTTGTGGCCTCCCAACGCCGGTCAGTTTGAAGTCGTAGTTGCAGATGATGTAGGCCAGTATCACCTTCATTTCGACAGAAGCGGAGAACCGCCCGGGGCTGTAGAACAGTGGGCTAATCAGCTACCAGGACTTTCAATGGGGAGGAGTTCTCTGTAACTAACCAGGCATGCTTTCCTATCCCGAATGACAGAAAACCCTTCTCCGGGATGACCATCCCATGCCGGTTCCCACAATTTTCTCGCTCAGCTAAGCGAGAAAAGCGAAATGGGTCGAAGGCATCGGGCCTGACATGCCACTGAGGGGAGCGGTTGATGGAGTAAGCGGGCACCACTACCCACCGTCCTTTTGGAACATATGTTCCATCAGGGAGCGTGCAAGACTTTTGCGCCTTCCTCATCATAGTGGCTAGGATTCTCATCAGTTATTCGGTTTACTTGTGAACATCAACATAGGTGTGGGTAAGTCAAACCTGTCGTGACGGGATGGAGTCTTTGACTCTCCTTGAGTGAACTGTCCAGCTTACGCATCTTGCTTAGAGTGGACTTTGTCCATCCACCGGATGACTGAATAATGCCTCTGATCTCATCTCGAATCGGATCCTGGAACTCTACATGTGCGGCCAGATCGTAGAGTGCTTGCGCAATGCTGGTGGACGTCGTATGGATGGCGGAAATGTATATATATAAGATACGCATGCATAACTCAGAAATGGATTCCAAACGTAAAGCCGCATCGCAGACCCATTGAATCGCATCATCCTGGTGGTTTCGTTAGCGTTGCCCCATTCTTCATAAGTTAAAGTGTCATGTATACACGTAAACGTTTCTACATCAATACTTGTATTGCGGCATGGAATACGCACTGGTCTTCCCGGCCATCCGTCTGGCCAACTTTCCATCTCAAGACGTCGCCTCTCAATAAGCGGCCTGGTCTTTTCTAAGAATATCTGATAAGAGCAACTCCGGTGGACAAGCAGTTTCGCCACCAGAGGCTTCAGAATGCGAGGCGTCGAGTCGCAAAGCAGGCCCACGCGGGATACTCGACGCGATAGTTGTACAAGGCAATCGATGTATTCTCTGTCACGGCAGAGATTCGGTCCAACAAGCACATGACTCGTAGCTGTTGACACGCATCGTGATAGACATTGGTCGAGATGATGAATCGGGGTCCAGTCTCTACAGGCACCGGCATTTTTATCGAAGCTTCGACCGACTTCCTTTAGAAGGGTGGGTATAAGTACCTCTATGCGCGATGTGAGCTTTTTGGAAATCAATTCGACGTGGTATGGGTCGCTATGGATTCTGCTGCTCAGGAGGTACGCCACAGAATTTCGTTCGTTGGCAGCTGCCTGCATCGACAGTATGCTTTCGTCGGCGTTCCCCAGCTGTTTTATGATTCCCCAGTCCGAGGTAACCAGCACCCATCGGGAAGGTGTTGATATCAGAAAAGGCCGCCCGTTCATCCCTTTCTGGCTTGTTTGTCAGCCTGAATCGGTTGGCGGCAGACCGAGGTGATAACCATACCTTTTGTAATTTCCTAGCGATTACTGTGTGAGACCCCCAAACGAATCTATATGCTTCTAGCCAGCCATCTAGAGAGACTCGAGGGAATCCCGGAATACATTTGTAGATCTGGCACAGTAAGCCCTGCAGGGATCGGAGGGTGGGTAGTTATGACATTGAGGTGGGTACGTACGTAGCGATATACAATATAGCTGATGAACAACGCTAAGCAAAAGACGAAGGCGTCTCGATATGTTTCATTGGAAACAATGATACGTCGTGCAAGTTCGCATACATACCACATGGTTCAACTTCGGCATAGAAGCCAATATCTCTTGGTGGCTCGCAATAAAAGAGACTGATATCGAAAGAAATACTATTAAAAGAAAGGTTTCGAGATTTCATCGGTCTATTATGCAATAGGAATCTCACTATAAAGAGTCGGGTATAACGCTAGATGGTTCTGGTACGACGGTAAGGTTCTGGACTAGGTTGTCGGTTTAGTCCGCGGAAATTAGAGTCCTCACAAGGGTTACATTATCATGATACAAGGTTCTGGATGGCACGTTGCTGCTGCCGAGCAGGAGTATTGGCTCCTGGTTCCGACTCACCTCAGCGCGAATGCGAAGGGCCAGGGTAGTCATAGAATACCACCCTGCATGCCGCTCACCAAGCTTCCGCGGACGGTAGAGGCTGACTGAATGCAGCTCAGCTGGTATTGCAGCCAGTTAGGTACTGCCACATATATTGTCTTGTACCCTTTTTTATCCTGCCCTATAACCGTCTAGACTTAATCTGGAGCCTTATTGCGATGCAGGAAGCAATTAAGGCGGCGGGGGTGGTAATAATTGCAATGCCAGGTGTAGTAACTTTCTCGGGTTGCTATTATGCTTAACCGTTATTATGTGGCGGCAATAGGGTTGCAGTTGTAAGTCTCGCGCTCACAATAGACGGACGTCTTTACGTATAAAGGTTGAAATATCCGGCATAGCTTCCGGGTAGCAGCGTCCAACTTGTTATGGCTTTAGCATGAACAAAGGATTTAGGAAGCCTCGAACTATGACTTAAGACATATCGTCAGCGTATATAGAGTCCGTCTCCACGGCCGGAAGGACATATTATTTTTCTTTAAAATTTATATTTCTATTTATTATATTTTTATACCCAATACATGTTATATTTTTTAAAACTCTTCAAATAAAATGTTTAAATATATTTTTTTAAATCGAAACTAAGAGAATAATTATAAACTAAAAATACTTAACTATAGGTCGTAACGCTATAAAAATTAAAAAAAAAAAAAGTTCTGCTTTTATGATGAAATCATAAATAATTTAATAAGAAGTTTTAATTAAAGCGGTTTGTTTTTATTTTATTCCTTAAATACTTGGGGTTACGCCTAGGAGAATGAGACTATAAAAATACCTGCCGTGGCGCGGATTAACTGACTAGCCGAGCTGTATGTTGGTTCCCTCCACTCTGCACTAATTCAATATTCTCAGTGAGTGAAGAATGCGATTATTTCGAAAGGCTGGTGGTTCACGAAGTGCTAAATAGATGAGGATGTAATTATGCAGCTATATATAAATACGCGGCATTCAAATGCAGTTGCTCTAATCACTTAACCCTCTTATCCTGCATTCCTGGTAATATCTCTCAGCTTGATACCCATGGCTAGTGCCTGGTGGTTAGTAGAGCGTCTAACCTATAATTCATCCCCTTGATGAGGTTGTTAGATAGAATGTCATGCGTGCGCTGAAGGGTTGACCTTGCTAACCCCTTGCTTCAACATCCTATGATAAGCAAGAAAAAAATATGTGGATTTAATGTTTGAAAATGGGCACCCGTAGGTACCCATCTATTACCCATGGCTTCCTAGTAGTATTAGTTAACTCCAGCACTTAGCTTACAATTCACACCTTCCTGGCGTTACGAAACAGGCGGCGGGCATTATAGCTTAGGAATGCCATCGCATTTTCTGCATCAAGGATGCCTATCTCTGATGGAACTAGTAGTTAGAGACGAATTATCGACCTGATCTGAAAAGAGAAATGTGGTAACGCCCATCAGCAAAGCTTAACGACCTGAATTTGTCTATCCTCAATGCCCTCGTCGGTAAATCGAGGTTCGTGGCACTCATAGATCGCACCAGACATGATGGATCGGTAGCGGGCTCCAGTGTCTGCCTAAGTTTTGTAACGCAGAGATTCAGGCTGTTTTGACTTGGAGACTTTTGGCCCCCAGGACCTTTCCATCAGCGACAATTCTCAAATCGAGAGACGCGCCGGAAACCTCCATCTGGATCTCGTAGTCGAATCGACGATGGTTCCTATGGTCTCTTCGGACGACGGGCAGCTCTTCCACACGGGCCGGCAACTCCCATTTAACGGAAGTGAGGAGTGGGATCTCGTAGCCCGAACCAAATCGTGATGCGGGGTAGGACTTGGTACTCGTGTAAATCTTCTCATAGCAAACTTGTTTGCCGGTCTCCCACAAATAATACGCCCTGTAATAGGGGAAGGTCTTGGCATGACTGGTCTCGACGTCGTCGCCCTGATAGTTGTGTTGGTAAGATATGCATCGAAGAAAGCATAATGGTTAGGCCATAACTTACTCGCCTGATCGCCCATTTCATCTGGCCCTCGGCCATGTAGCAGCCCTCCAGTTCAGACCACACTTTGTCTTCACGGAGATGCTTCCCCAGCTGGAAGCGCTCATTAAATGTCCATCCATAACTCAGTCTGGACACCCTTGATTGGACTCGGACGCCCTCATCCATCAGTCCATGTCCCAGAGCACCATACATCGCTGCTCCTCGACAAATGGCAGACCACCTAAATCTCGTCAGTGCAGTCCTTACATCCGCCTGAACCTCATCACTACTCACGGGCGTTCACCGTCAGACTGTAGGACTTCTGTCACACCCTGGTAAAAATCTCTAAGGGAAGCGTAGATGAATGGGCAACGACCGAATCCACCGGCCAGAATGACAAACTACTATAATTAGTGGAGGTCTGATTTTCGTGTGGAATCTTTGCCAACCGGCAGTAAAACACATATGGGTACCGGGCTTACCTTTGGGTTCTTAGAGGTCTTCTTCTTGATGGCTTGGACTTGTTTACCAACCAGGCCATTGATGCGGGTGGTGACGTTGCTAAAGACTCCGCGAATCTCCGAACTACTGATTATTAGCATCGTCTCCATAACAGGTCGAACTGGGACAGGGAAGCTCGTGTGACCTACGATGTGACTTCCAGTTGGCCTCTTTTGCCTCGCTTCGGGAGGTCCAGAATCCAGGTCCGATCTGAGCCGTCGAAATCGCATTTGATACCGTGTTCCCATTCACTGTTCAAGAACTTCGATATGGCTGCCGGTTCTGTATTCTCCCACGCCTTGTTTCCACCGGGAATTTTCTTCTTTATGAATAGTTGGAAATCCTGATCGAGAAATGTAGCTCCACAGAGAGCGCCTGAAGGCGGTGAGCTGGATCCCGTAAGCCAGGGGGATTCGGGGCAAATAGCCTACCATCACCTTCCACGCATTCGCGTATGACGAGGGGGCTTGTTTGCACCACCATGTAACTGATGTTGTCGACGGTACCTCCGCCACAATCACAAAGCACGAAAGCATCGTTGGGTTTCAGGTCTCCACGATAGTCCAGCTCCGGCAGAGTAGCCATGACTGCACTTTCAGGCTCAGTCACGAAGGACAGAGTTGTGTCTTCACACACGGGTCTTTTTTTGAGTATTCCAGCCAGCTCTGCCGCGCGTCGCATCCGCTCTCGCCCATAATCTTGATAGATGGCAGGGACAGTCAGGACAACATGGATGGGTGTTACCCTGATGAGACTCGGTCCTTTTACCTTCTCTATGGCTTTCATAGTGTGTTGCCAGAGTTGCTTGAGGTAATCTGCGGTGACTTGAGTTGCGTCTTTTCCGAGTTCCTCCAACATCGCTCTTGCCTTTCGGATGTGGGCAGACCCTTGTAGATGCGCCGGTAAGTCCTCATCATTCAGCAGGAGGAGTTTGAACCATTGAACCGGTTCGCCCTCAGGAATGTTGTACCCCCATGAAACATCCTTAGTATGTTTGTCGTAGTATAACTTGGTCGGAACCTTCACCCGGTCACTGTTCCGGGCATGTCTTGACAGCCAGCGCGTGATGACTTCGGGGTTGGCAGGCGCCTTTATGCCATTGTGGAACAGCCAAGATACGCCAGAGAACCTGGTGAAGATATAAGTAAACATTTTAAATCGTAGGAGATACCCGTGGAATTATATTTAAGGAAGTTGCTTACGTCGTGCCGAAGTCAATTCCGACCACCAGCTTCCGAGATGATGACATTGTAACGATCCAGGACTTGCCAAATTGAAGTGCTGAATGCAGTTAGTATAATAGATGTAGATGCATATGGAAAGCACAGATAACGCTCGAGAGGTATGCTGGTAAGTTAGAGCTGTAAGTTGGAGCTGAGGATAATAAGAGGTGAAGGTGATGCGAACACAATGGAGAGAATGAGGATTGTGATAGACCGCTTCTGGGGGAGCAGGGTGATGTGGAAGAGGTAAATTCTGGGAAAGGAGCTCCAAAAACTGTCATGAGGATGAATGATAAGAGTATTGGGAGATGCAATAGGAAAATGAGCACTTACGTAGTAGTATGGAGGGGGAAGGTGGTAGGCAAAAAGTAACAACTACAGAAAGGGTCTAGGTGAAGGGAATGGATGAGATCGAGGCTCCTTCTTTATAGACCAGATGTTCGAAAGGGAAAGTTGAGAAGCGCTGCCTGCAGTGATCACTCAAAGAAAGTTTCACTCTTAATCCATTATAGACTTTATACATCCAGAAAGCTCACTTCACATGTTCTTTTCACTCGCAATATCATACTAAGACCATCGATGTGAACCAGCCAGCAACACAAACCTATCATCTCAATTTCATTCTCCTCTACAAACGTAGAATCTCTTCTGTTACCGTAAGCAAGCCAACACTGCCATTATCCACCATGCAGTACTTCAATACCTGGTCTTGGAAGCCGTGGGAAGATGCTACTCAGCATGCATCACACCTCGCAGACCCTGACATGACCCACGAAATTCGATCTTCCGCAGAAGCTGACCACACAAGCGTCATGATAGATCATCACAGGATGGAGAGAACTACAGATTCCATCCACACTGGACTTGCCGGTGACCGGACACATCTCAAGACTACCGATCTCCAGAAGAACCTCGTTGTTAAAGCTTTCCTAGAGGATATAGTCGACGAGAAGATGCAGGAATTTCAGAAAACCCTGACTATTACTGCTCAACGAGCAGAGGAACTCTTCTCGACTCAAGATGGTCACATCCAAGGGCTAAAGAACTCCCAGCAGGCTTTCATGAACATCCTACTTGACCATGTCCGAGAGTCGAAGGCCTCCCGGCAGCAATTCACAAACGTTCTACCTGACCATGTCCAAGAGCTGAAGACCGCCCAGCACGAAACAACGAACATCGTTCGCGCTCTGACACATGATATTGCTGAACTTAAGAGCACTAGAAAGCGAACCGCAGATGAGATCAGTGGCAACGGCACGGAAGAGAACGCCAGAAGATTGACTGATGAAATCCAGAGACTGAAGAATCGCAATTTCCAGATCAGAAAAACATCGGAGGAGAAAGAGAAGGAGTACGAAGTCATGAGGACTTCATTCAATGAAGCACTTCGCGAGATTGAGCAGCTCAGATCAACCGGCCAAACCTTCACCGTGATAGATGATGGTGCCATCGTCTCTCAATGGGAGGAGCTGAAATTCATAATCCGCAACCTGGCACAACAGCGCTTCAACCGCCCCATCAAGTTGCCCCTGCCGTCCCTTCAGCATGAGTATTTCAGAATGGTGTCAGCGGTGTACCCGGCCATTGTGGTACGACGCCAGTGCATTTCATCATTTTTCCAAGCATCCATTTGGTGCTTCCTCACCCTGCGTATCCTCAATTCACCTAGCAAGGTTTGGGGGAACCCTCTTGGCGATGCTATAAATGAGGCAAACAAGAGTATGTCACTCATTTATGAGGTGTATGGGACAAGAGCTGACAACTAGGAGATGACTTGACAAATTCGCAGGCGAAGAAATATCATGCTCTACGGGAGCATGTCTGCATGGTTCTTCACGAGAATTCCGAGATCGACAGGGACAGAATCAGATATCACACTGGACGCTTGAATGAGCTACTCCACCAGTTTGATTATGTTCGTCACGGCTCCAGCCTTGAATCCACTTTAGCTAAGATCATCACCAAAGCCTCGGAGTTGGCTGCAACCTTTGCCCAGGCCAAAGCGGACTATTACGCATATGGAGGGTACAAAGGGAACAATGTGATGTTCTCAGATAAGTGGATGGAGATCATAGGTGATAGGGTGACTGGCAGACCTGAAATCGATCTCCTAGTCACTCCTGCCTTAGTCAAGTAAGACCTTCACCAGTGTCTTTTCTGAATGATTGACTAACAGTTGGTGTTACAGACGGGGAAACTCGGATGGCGAGAACTACAATGAGTGCACGGTTCTTGTCAAAGCAGATGTCTGCTAAAGCAACAAAAGGGACGAGATCAGAAGGCAGGCCAGGGCGGGCACTTCTGATGCGAATGATGCCTTGGTGCCACCATACACGATCAATTACTGGAAAATGGAATAACCATTCCTGCACCTAAGTACCTAGCCAGGTACCTGTTAAGGTGGTTAGTAGATACTTAATTTGCTATTGCACGGGAAAAAGGGCGTTGCATTACGTACTCATAAAAACTAAGGTAGAGTCGTTTATGAATTGAGGGGATATTGAATCACAGGGTGTGTTGGTGGTGAAATGCTTTGTTATGCGATCGCGACGCAAGCAACAAAGAATGCTTGCTGCAATAAAGAAATTATGGCAAACAATGGGCTCTCGATAAGGCAGGGCAGCTTCTGGAAACTCAATCCTTAAATTTTTGGGGAGCTCTGGCCGTAAACCCTTCCTTCCCACATCATTTCACCAACCTCAGCCGAGCTGCTACTGTAAACGAACTTTTGATCGTCACGACGATGGATACGCTGCGATCGCAACTGAAAGAGGTGCAGGGGCACCTCGCCGACCGCGACAAAAAGTACCGACAGCTCAACCACGAGTACAGGGAGGCCAAGGACCAATGGGCGGCCGCGAAAGAGGACTACGAGGCCAGGATCAGGAAGCTCGAGGCGGAAAACCACCTGCTGCGCGGTGGCCACGGATTGACTCTCACCCAGGCGGAAAAAGACGAAGTGGAGAACCGCTTCCGCAAGACGACCAATGAGCTCGCCGCGAAGACGAAGCAGTGCGAGGCCCTGCAACACCAGCTCAGGCTGCTGCAAAACCGCACGGCGCCCGCGCAGGCGGTCGCGCAGGATATCCCCGAGGCGCACGTGGTGTCCCTCTTCACCAAGCTCCGGGAGAGGATCCGCAACGCGTCGATGAAGCGGTTCAGTGAGTCGACCGACACGAGCCTCTTACCGCAGAAGTCGCGCGAGGAGCTGGACCAGCTCTCGAGCAAATGGGAGTCCTACATGGGCTCGCAGATGGTCGGCTACCTGCTGCGCGCGCTCATCTGGCGATACGTCCACTCGGCGCTCTTCATGAAGCCCGGCAGGATCTGGGGCCAGGACATCAGAAACATGCTGAGGACGCTGTCCGGAATGATGACGCCCAAGGTGTCGGACGCGGAGTTCCAAGTCTGGCGAATGGAGACCGGGCGGTTGCTCCACCAATCCTGCGAGGTTGACGCCACGGTACTGGACGCCGTCATGAAGCAGATATACGACGCGACCAAGCATTTCGCGACGGGAAAGAACACGGAGGAGCTGAAGAAAAGCATAGGCGAGATCGTCATGATAGGAGCGGAGCTCAGCGGCATCTTCGCTCGCTCGCACTACGAACCCCTGATGTCCAACAAGCCCGGCAGCGAGCTGACGAGGGGCTTCCCGTTCCAGGAGGAGACGATGGAGATCAAGGCCAAGCTGGGCTCGCAGCACGTGGTCGACATGATGATCACGCCGTGTCTGCTCAAGAAGGACGGCGACTACTCGGTGCTTGCGAAAGCGGAGGTGGTCTGCTGACCATAGGAGCCCTGGCCCGCATATGCGAGCACCTTGGACGAGGAGGGAAGGGAGGATTCCACCACAATGATACCCCATATGTTAGCTAAACACGGCCCCGGGCTCTGTGCTCCTGAGCATACTTGTTTGCAGGCTAATTACGATGCTTAACATACTACACTTAAGATCTACTTCTGTGATTTGCTCTTCTATTGAATATTTAATGACCTGAACAGCTCCATCTACTCTTCTTGCCCATTCACCCAAGCCCAAAGCTCGACATAAAATTTCCACTGTCATGAGTGGCAGCAGTTGACAACCAGCTGACAACTAGCCCCTGTTAGAGTTCGGGGTTTTGAATTTCAAGATGAATACCGCAATAGGAAAGCAACCCTTACTAAAAAGATCACCATCGATTCAGTAAAATTGCATTTTTACTTCTTGCTATATATACATATATATATCGTAGGGTACCTACACGAAAGTCCGACGATGGGTGGTACATCCGCAGCCCCGCCGGACCCGTCGGCGGAGGAAGAGGAGGAGGAGCCGGTCTTCGCGCCGCCGCAGGCGAAGAACCACAACTTCAACAGTATCCTGCAGGACCTGCGGCGACGCAGCCTGTCGATGGGCAACCGGCTGCGGTCGATCCGCGAGGACGCGGCGTTCGTGGCCGAGGTGGCGGCGGCGTTCGGGCCGCCCGGGCGGCCGCGGCCCGTGGTCGCCAACGAGCGCTGCGGCAGCTGGTACGTGCCGCCCCGGAGCAAGGCGGCGTCGGCCTACTTCAAGAGCACCGACGGCCACTTCGGCCAGTGGCGCTTCAGCGCGCGCCGCCTCAACCTGCACCTGCTGGACCTCGTCGGCGAGCGCGACGGCTGCGTCGTCGTCGACTCGACCCGCCGCGGCAAGCGCATGCCCGACGCCCTCAGCAAGACCGTGCCCATCTGGTGCTGCGTCCTCAACAACGCGCTGTTTCCCACCCCTCCGGGGCGAGAGGAAGGGGATGGGGAGGGTAACGGCGATGCGGGCGACCCGCCGCCGGCCTTCGACGTCCACGTGCCCCCCAACGTCGTGTCCGACTCGGAGCGCGCGCAGATGCGGGCCCGGATCCCCGAGCACGTGGCGCTGCTGAAGTCGCTCGACGTGGACCTCCCGGCGCTGAGGCGGAAGCTGAGGAAGCCGCTGCGGCCGATCTGGGTGACGCAGGAGTCGCGGCTCGCGCCCACCGACGCGGTCTTCGAGGACTACCACCCCATCATATGCTGCACCAGCTCACGGCGGGTCGTCGGGGCCGAGATGAGCGAGGGGGGCTACATCCAGGGGGCGGGCGACGACACCGAGCACTGGGCCCTGTAGGTGTTGACTCGACCACTTCCCGGCTTTTTTTTCCCCGGGCGAATTGATTGATTTACCATCTGGCTAACCTCGGCTCCGTAGCGGATTGACGCCGCCCGTCTTCTGGGAACACGCGGACCTGCTCCTTTCCACCCCGGAGCCGGACCTACCGGACCTGATCCGCTCGCTGGTCGCGAGCCACGCCTCGTCAGCCGCCGCCTCCGCTCCAAAAGAAATTGCTCCGTGCTTGTTCGTCAGTGCTCTTCCGATTGCTGAACAGCTATCGTCGACTTGCGTCGTCGCTATGCATGCTAAAACTACGGACTCCTCCTCATGGCGGAAGAGCCCCGTGCTGATGGACGTCGGCATCGGCAAACACAAGGTCGCCAGCCGCAACCTCCGTCTCGCCCTGCCTCACATCTGCGCCTTCGTGCAGCGGCATCTCGAGCGGACAGTCGCCGAAGCTGAGGACCCCGACCCGGCTCAACACGGCTGCGGACGGGTGCTCATCGCCTGCGAGAGCGGAAAGGACCTCTCGGTGGGCGTCGCTCTCGCCTTGCTCTGCCAGTTCCAGGACGCCGAGGGGAACCTCGCCCCGCGCCGGGAGCGGCCCGACGTCAACAAGGGCGTGATTAAGGTCAAGCTCGGGAGCATCATGACGAGGTTCCCGGAGGCGAACCCGAGCAGAGCTACGCTGCAGAGCGTGAATAGCTATCTCATGGGCTAGAGAATCAGCAGTTGAATAGCAACTATGGTTTCCTTAGAGGAGCTGTAGATATCGGTTACAGTAATGCCTAGAGCTAGTGCCTCTGCTGTTTGTAACAGGCCACGGGAACTGTGTCAAACGCACGCGGGTACCTGCATAGGGCGCGGCGACTACTCTCAGGACGGGCCGCCAATGCAGATGCCGCGTCAACGCCGCAAGCGATGATCTTCACGCGTAACTCCAAAAGCCTCATTCACCGGAGATGTAAGCACATCACTGACCTCTAACTTTGGCGCATTCGACGGAAACCGCGTACCCATAAACCCATGCCTCACAACACACAGATACAGCGTCGTCTACGGCCCACTTATTCCATCATCGCCGCCGCATCGCAGGAGCCCGCACAATGCCCACTGGCGCGTGTCCCGTGGCCGAGCCGAGCCGGCCGGCCATGAGTCGGTCAGCCGGCCGGCTGTCTAGACTACCTATCTAACCAGGCGCACTTAATTCATCGCCAGCCCCAGCAGCGATGTCCGGAGACACATTTGCCCATGCAGCTCCTACCTCCTTACCTGTCTGCCCGCGGAGGGCCGTCTCGCTGGACACTGCATGCCTTGAAACTCGGGGGTTCCTCGATAAGGCGCATACGGAGGTAAAGTGCCCGGGTATATGGCGTGGCCGAGGCTAGGGTTACTGTGTATCTACCTACCTAGGTAGCTTGCAGCATCCGGATCTCCGGGGTAAGGATAGGGGCAACTAGGGAGAATAAACTCATTAGGAGAAGAAGCCTTCCACCAGGCCCTCCTCCCTACTCTCCTTACCTATCTCAGAGCCGGGGTTCGTTTCTTGTCCTAGGTATCAGTCAGTGCGCCCGGTTTAGTCGAGTTTAATTCGCATGAAGTCTACATACATGTATTTGTGATGTAGCAGCCCCGTCCTATTACGTTGCGGACTGCAAAACAATCTAACTATATAATATTATAAGTAGTCTACCGCCTTCTGCTTGCCTCCCTGTCTGCCATATATACCAAGGTTTTCCCACCTCTACAGAAAGTCAAGTCCATCGTTCGTCATGCATGCATATATATACCTTGCTTTGTGAATTATCGGTATCGTAATCACTGAAAGTATAAAGATATGTAAAAGAAAACCGCATTAGAAGAGCCATCATCGTCATCATGATAACCAGCCAACGCCGCTAATGGAATCTGGGTGCCCCAACAGACCTATAGGATAAATAACCATGCCAACCGCCGTCCATTGGGGCTCCATCCACTCGTGCAATAACATAACAGAAAAATATTGACAGACCCCTCTGTCAACTTCCCATGCTTCTTATTCTTCCGCCGCGGCGCGCAATCTTTTCATATTTTTGGGGGGGCCGGCGCCTACAACCTTAATCATCCATCCCCTCTCTTTTATAGGATCTCCTTTAGCTGCTGCTTCTGCCTCGGCGTCAGGCTCGTGGGGAACTTGACGTTGTACTTAACGATGAAGTTGCCACGCTCGCCGGGCTTCTTGGAGAGGGGCATGCCGAGCCCGGGGTACGTGTCCGACGTGCCGGGCCCCGTGGGCCCCGCCTTCTCGATGTTCAGCTGCTTGCCGTCGATGGTGGTGATGGTCCGCTTCCAGCCCGTTAGCGCCTCCTTGAGGTCGAGGTCGATCTGGTGGATCAGGTCATCGCCGTCGCGGGTGTAGAGGGGGTGCGCTTTCTGTAGCGATTGTCTGTTAGCAGACCTGTGCCACTCTCCGCCTCGAGACCGTCGGATAAAGCTAGGAGTAAAATAAAAAAGGCGAACTTACCTCTTCCACGATAAAGTGCAGATCCTGCTTGCCGCCCTCCTCCTGGTCGCCGACGCCCTTGAACTTGATCTTGCTCCCCTTCTTCAGGCCGGGCTTGATGGGCACCTCGAGGACCTGGTCGGAGGTCGTCCGCTTGCCCGTCTCATCGAACGTCTTCCGCTTGATCTTCATCTTCTTGGTTACGCCGTTGTACAGCTCTTCGAGGGTGACCGGCAGACCGCGCTCGACCGTCGTAACTTCGGGAGTGGCTTCCCTGGCGCCACCGCCACCGCCACTGCCGGCACCGCCGGCTCCGAAGGGGTCCGCACCGCCGGGGAAACCGCTGCTGCGCATTCTGCTCGACCTGCCGCCGGCGCTACGGGGGATGCCGCCCCCGCCGAAGAAGGACATGAAGTCGTCATCGTCGGCACCCCCTCCCATGTTGCCGGCGTTACCGCGCATGAACTCGGTGAATATACTCTCGGGGTTGCTGAAGCTGAAGCCGCCGGCTCCGGGACCTCCGCTCGTGCTGAAGTGGAAGGTCCGGGTGCCGCCGCCGTTGGGCATGCCGCCGAAGCTGAAGCCCTCGAAACCTCCGGGCATCCCCCCTGCCGCCCCGGCGAACGGGTTCTCGCCTGGCGGGGGTGCTGCGCCGCCGCGGAGGAGGAATTCTAGGCCGAACTGGTCGTATGTCTTGCGCTTTTCCGGGTCGGACAGGATCTCGTATGCCTGC